>CAUYRH010111396.1:0-20303 GCA_963574655.1 Perodicticus potto | reverse complement strand
GATTAAGAAAATGCTATGAGGGCTATCTCTCACAGTACGATCAAAATGTTTCTGATTGTATATGAAGCACATTCTGCCCTATGATTGCACCAATGTACACAATTATGATTTAATAAAATTATTAAAAAAAAAAAAAAGATGTGAAAAGTGCTCCCCTGGGAAGGACCAAACTATATGAAGGCTCCTGAGCAGAAGGGAGCAGAAAGGAGCATGGAGTGTTAGAAAAACAGAAACACCAGTGTGCCTGGAGCCTGGAAAGCAAGGTGGAGAGGGGCTCACCTCTAGTCTGGAGAGACTAGATTCAGCCAGGCAGGGTATGGTAGAAAGCACTAAGAAATTTAGATTTTCCCTAAGATAAGTTATAAGCTATTGAAGCCTTTACGTAAGGAGGTGACATGCCGTGATTTAGGCCAGTAGTTCTCAAATACATGCCGCGATGTATTTTCATTGTTACAAAGGGGTTGAGATTTAGGCTGTTGTGGGGAGAACAAATTGGGATGAATGGAAGGGATGAATGGCAAAAATGGAAGGGCAGTGATCAGTGAAAAGTTCTTCCAGTCACTTAGGTCAATGGTGAGAGCAGTTGGGGTGGGGAGAAGCAAATACATTTGAAGACATAGTAGAACCTCTATAGTTGACCACCTCCCTACACTGACCACCTCCTTAAACTGACCTAATTTTCATAGACCAGACAGGTACCACATGTACATATCAGCATAGTAGGCCTAGTTTCTTATGTTGACCACCTCCATATGCTGACCAGTTTGTTACAGTCCCTTGGGTGGTCAACTTACAGGAGTTCTACTGTATTTAGATGTAAGAATGGCTTACGTGTGCAGAGTGAGACAGAGGGATCAAGAACAAACCCCTTGGGTATCCACTTCAGATTGTCAAAGAGAGGGTAACGTGCCTGAGGCCACCTGGTTAGTAGCCAGCAGAGTCAATCTGTGACCCAAGGCTTATAGGTGATGACCTATAACACATCATAGCTGGTTCCCAGTGGCCAGGATAGATCTGTTCCTGCTTTAGTTCCTGTTGAGACTTTTTGACCTTGGATATTGACCTCACGGAATAGTTATTCCAAAGTTGGAAGCTTCTAACAACCTTGGACTTGGAGTTAAGGGATCTGGATTAAAAATCTTGGGCATTGGAGTAGACCACTCAATATTGTTGAGCCCTTCCTCATTCTGTTCAACACAGGTAGTCAAAATACCCAGTTCAAAGGGTGGTACTGAATCTGTAGAAGAGAGGGGTCTCAGCTACCACAGGGAAAGCTGAATGTGAATCCTGGAGACCACATACTAGTTTTCTCCTCAAGTCATGTTCTTGTCTTATCCTCTATGGCAGTGATGTTCAACCAGTGTGCTGTGAGAGGATCTTAGGTGTGCTGCAAACATTTTTTTTTTTTTTAGAGATAGAGTCTTCCTTTATCGCCCTTGGTAGAGTGCCATGGCATCACACAGCTCACAGCAACCTCCAACTCCTGGGCTTAGGCGATTCTCTTGCCTCAGCCTCCCGAGTAGCTGGGACTACAGGTGCTCACCACACTGCCCGGCTATTTTTTTGTTGCAGTTCGGCTGGGACGGAGTTAGAACCCGCCACCTTCTGTATATGGGGCCGGTGTCCTACTCACTGAGCCACACATTTTTAAAGATCATTAATTAAATTATTTTCAAAAGAAGTTCAAAGCACAGTAAGTATATTATTTTTTTTTTTACTCTTTTTTTTTTAATCAACATAATTTAAGTGTGCTGTAGAAGTTTAACTATAGGTTCAAGTGTGCCGTGAGATTAAAAAGGTTCAAAAATACTGCTCTATAGGCTGTGTCTGTGATATGGGGCCAAGAGGTGCTTTTGATTAACTGTTTGCTCTGTGATTCCAGATGAAGTCAGCTACAACTTCCCACACATTAGAGCCTCAGGAAATGTGTGGTTAATAGAAAAACTTTCCTCCCTTAACCTGTCCCTCACCATCACCAGGTGGGCTACTAGAGTGTCCCTTGTGCTTGAGATCTGGAAATAAAAATGGTAGTTTAGTGCCTAAGAGGCCCTCAAAAGTTTCTGGTGCGTAAGAATCACCTGGGATAGCTTTTACAAATACATATTTCTGGGCCCCAGCACCATAGGAATTCTAATTCATCAGGTCAGAGGGAGCCAAGGAATGTGTGTTTTACTAAACTCTGCAGGTGAATCTGACCTGTCATCTAAGTCTCACACTTTCAGAAACTTGTAGGAGGGGTGAGGTTTAGGAAAGTTTCTCTGTGTGTGCGATATGAGGAGTTTATAGAAATCCAAAGGCACTATCACATAGGCTACAAGGGTTTGGGTTCCCCTTTGTAAAGACTGGCTGCTGATGGAACCCCATTTTAACTCTACCATTCCAGATTCACACGGAGGTCTGTAATTACGAGTGAATCCAGCCAGGCCCAGGCTGAACTAGGCACACATCTCTCCCTGGAGGCATTCTCTATACAGGGCCAGATGCCAAAACTCTAGGAGTCTCCCCACAGCCCTGCAGGTAGCTTCCTCTTGACAACGTAGGTTTTCATTCTCCCTGCTGTGTTTTCTCGTCTGTGGCAGCCTGTCCATGCATTTTCTTCCACACTTCTCTCCTGCCCGTATTGAAACATGTTCTTGCTGATGAGAGCCAAATGTTCCCAGGTCTGACACCGAGGGCATCTGTCAAGTTTGCTCTTATGACCTCTGCAGGCATGGCCCCTGACCACCATTTCTGTATCACTCACATTCTGATACATTTGTGAAAACTAAGATTCAAAACAAATCATATGCTCAGTAGACATATGATTTCAAAATACTACTTTGAAGAAGATATGCTTATAGGAAACTCAGGATGAAGAGCAACAAAATCCTTTGAAATGACAACAGCTCTAAATGACTGGTCTTTTCCTCCATCCTCATGAAACTACCCACTGGTGCTGACTGTTCTCACTCAACCCTTTTGTTCCTATAGCCCCACTTCTCATTTCCAGAATGGTTCAGGCTTTCAGAAGAAACCTGATTTTGCCTGTGGCCCTTGATGGATCATGGAGTCAATGTCAGCTTATGGAGACCCCCTGAGTACCTAGAAGAACTTGGGAGTAGACAGACCAGGTTTGGATCTTGCCCTTGTCTTCCATGCTGATAAGCACCTATGCTATCTTCTATGTCTTCCTGATGCAGAAGAACATCAGGGCAAGGAGAACTGTGACTAACAGGGAAGCAGAGGCCTGTTTTTTATTAGAGCAGGCCCTCTGAGAAGGATGCAGACTTGCTGGCTTAAAGGAATTGTTTGTTAAGGTTTATTTTAGCACCAGAATTCTTCCTGTTCCTCCTTTAAAAATTGGGTTTTAAATTAAAATGTCATTAAATTAAAATCATTTGCATTCTTTAACTTTTAGTATACCTCATTGTGTGTCTGAAGGCTCTTTCTAAGGGCATTAATTGTGTAGGCAACTGATACATGTGGAAAACCATTGCCCACAGTTTGCCAGACAAGTTAGCAACTCCTAGCCCACGTGGAAGGTTCACCAGTGTTCACAATCCCTTCCCAATGTGATGTTCCCTTTGTGTTCTGAGGATCATAACCTGAAAGTCACTCAGTGGTAATCTCCTCCTGGTTAATTTGTGGTCAGTCTTTAGATGAATACACAATTCAGAGATTATGTGGCTATTTGTTGGCCAACGATCAGCCACTCCCACCTCCCACCCCCCAAACTCTTCTGCCTGAATCCATGCTCAGAACACACCCTTTCCTTTGTAAGACTTTATGAAAAGAATGGCTAATCCTCAAAAGGTCCAAGCTGCCTCTCCAAGGTTGCATTAGCCAGGGAGGTTGGATTGAGGAATATTTTGAGCTCCACCCAAGCCCACATGGGTAAACAGCACATTCTCACACAGAACGCAAGGGAAGGAATCTTATCAGACAGGATTTTACTGGCCAGGAATAAACCAATGATTTAACCTTGACGGTATGACCCAAGAAAGAAATTACTGTTCCATCAACCTACCAAAAACCATTTCTAACATTCAACACTAGCTATTGTATCAAAACATCTAGATTCCTAA
The DNA here is from genome assembly GCA_963574655.1 of Perodicticus potto. Classification (NCBI taxonomy): domain Eukaryota; kingdom Metazoa; phylum Chordata; class Mammalia; order Primates; family Lorisidae; genus Perodicticus; species Perodicticus potto. The sequence continues at coordinate 16,239 of CAUYRH010111396.1, read as the reverse complement.
AAACCCTCAAGTGTGGCTTAGAACATGAATCATTTACCGAGAACTACTATGTGCCTTATGCTCGGTTAGAACAAAATAATGAGAAAACATGTATTATGTGCTTAGACCATTTCCAAGATCTGAAATACCATAACTATTTAAAAGTGCTATTATTAGTGTCATTGTTACTTGTTGTTAGGTGCCATGGTTCCTAGATGGGTTTTACTATCTTATGCCTGCAGCCTTTGACCTCATTGATTACACCCCTTTGTAGCCTTCCCTCCTAGTAGGTTGTCCTCCTGCTTCTTGGATCCTAATTTCTAACTCTTCTGTTGCTGTTTCTTGGCACTTCCTCTTGATGGCAGCTCTCCTGGGGTGGAGATGTCCGAGGGCACATGGCTTAGCTCTGGCCTTTTCCTCTTCTGTCCTTGCCACAGTGTGATTGATAGTCTCCAAGCCTATCCCTCAAGCCCAGCCTTCCTTCCCACTCCCACTGTGTTTCTGGTTGGCAACAGTTTGACTATATTAATATCTCTTGGAACATTCAACTCTTTCCAAACACATTTATCTTCTTGCCTTAATCAGCTCCAACCTGCTGGAGTCCCTTTTTTGTCAGCGGCAACCTCTATTCAGCTCATTCAGGCTTCTAATTTGGAATTATCCTTTCCTAGTAGGCTGGTTTCTTTCTTATGTTTATTCTAAAACTAGTCCTTCAAATTTCTATTATAAAAACAAGTGTATATGTATAGCATGTATGCATGTACAATATATACAAATATAATTATTATAATATAGAATATATGTGTGTATATAAGCAGTCTATATGTATGTATCTATACACATGTTTTTATATGTGTCTACCTATCTAGAGTAGAACCTCCATAGTTGATCTCCTCCCTACATTGACCACATCCTTAAGTTGACTTAATTTTCATAGACCACAAATGTACCACATGTGCGTATCTGTACAGTAGGCCTAGTTCCTTAGGTTGACCACCTCTGTATTTGACTAATTATTACCATCCCTCAGGTGTTCATCTTACCATGTATCTACCTCCCACATGGTATTCCATTTTTTTCCTCTCTGGTTTCACCACTATCTATTCTGGGAAATAGCTAAAATCTCTTTACTCTCTCTCCCTCTAATCTGTGAGCCCCTTTAGGGCAGGTACCAAGATTGTATGCCTTCACATGTCCCAGAGTCTGACAGGACCTCCTTAAATATTTGCTGAGTATAAATATGGGCAATAAATGAGTCTGTGATTGGATGAATTAGCATGCTAATCTTCCTGCCACCGGTCTTTCCCTCTCCAATCAGTCATGCCTAAAGCAAGCAAAGCTCCTCCTGAAAATTCCATCTTCATGCCATTGCTCAAAAATGTGTGATTGCTCTTGAAGACAGCTTTCGGGCCACCCTCGCCCCATCATTTTGCTTTGTCTGATGCTCTGTCCAATACTACCTCCTACACTTTTCTGTATGAAGTCTAGTTCCAGGCAGGTTGGGCTTCTCTCAGACAATGGATGTCTGTGCACTCATTCTTTCCAGATCATTGTTGAGGACTCTCCAAACTTTCTTTCTGGCCACCTAAATGTAACCCACCACTCAATGCCCGCATCCCAGGCCTTAGCAACATCACATCCCACACAAACAGCCCCTGTCCTGAACTTCCCACACCCACGTCTCCCTGCTTGGCTCCTGGTGGAATGCTGTCCTGTATTATTATCTGGCAGCAAATTTATAACCTCTTGAGACGTGGAGCCATGGCCTATGCTCCTTTTGGAACTGGACCATTGTTAAACATAAAATTGATGGTCAGTGAAGTCTTACCAAAGTCAACCAAGTGTCACATGAGTTTTATAGAATATCCTTCTCTAAAGTGTACAGCTGAGCTTGGTGCCTGTTGTTTTCATTAAATTTACTATTCATCATTAACTCTACTTCTCATCATTAAATATGCTACTTTATGTAGAGAGTGGGTCAAAGTCAATTATTTGGGTTTTCAGTGTATCTTGCTTAACAGACGCAGATTTTAGTAATAGTGACAAAAATGGTAGTAGCTAACATATCACAGTGTTTACTATGCCATGTTCAGGGTCCCATGCCAAGCATGTTCTTATTTTAATTTAATCATCAAAATATCCTATGAGATAGGTTCTATTAGGCCACTATGCAGATGTGGAAATGAGCCAAAGTTTCAAGCACTCATCATGCCCTAACTTACTTCATGCCTGATGCTAGACAGGCTACTACAATATCATAATTAGATATTGGCCCTTCTTCTGTTGAATGAAGGCAGCGACCAGTCCTGTTTAATTTCCAAACAATGCCTTAAAAATAACATCAGCTCTTAACTTTTGCCCTCTTCCTCTTAATAACCTATGTCCTCTGTATAATCATAAGAAAATATCAATGAATTCTAAAAGAAGGGTTTCCTAGGATGTACCTGACCAGTACTCCTGGGAAGGTCATAACAAACAAGGAAAGTCTGAGGACTTGCCATAGCCAAGTGACATGATTAAATATAATGTGATCCTAGATGGGATCTGGGTCAAAAGAAGTGTGCTAAGTGAAACATAAGGAAATATGAAATAAAGTATGGACTTTAGTTAATAACAGTGTACTGGTACTTGGTTTATTAGTTACAACAAATGTACCACATTAATAATAAGATGTTAACTGGAAACTGGGCATAGGGTATATGGGAACTCTCTGTAAGATCATCTCAGATATTTTTCTATAAATCTAAACCTGTTGTAAAATATAAAACATACTAAAAAATTATGGGAAATTTTAAAATAAGGATTATGGGTGACTGGTGGGATAGGGAGGCTGGTGAGGAAAAGAATGAGAGCACATGAGGTTGTGGTAGGGGATAAAGAGAGGAAGGTGCCAAGTTTGGTTTTGGAGATTATGGCCACGGAGAGCCTGCTGGCAAGTCCCGATGTCCAACAGGCAGCTGAAGAGCTTGACTTGGAGTCTAGGGTGGGGGTGGAAGACCTGGTCTGAAGACAGCACTTGGGAGTCATTATGCACATAGGTGGTAGTTGAAGCATTTGATGTCCTAAACACCATTTTGGGGATGCACAGCCAGCAACTCTGTTATTACTGTATGAAGGATGAGCGGGAGGAGGCTGGGGGAGAGCCAGTTTGATTATAACTGCAGAGCAGCTGAAGCCTTTCATCCTCGGGGGGGACCAAACCATCCTTGTGGGCACAGATGCTGTATTTTTCCCTTATTCTGGAAAGCATTTCCTGAGACAAACTCTGGATATGATAATTATGCTGGTTGGAAAGTTGATCTAGCCTCCGCTGCATAGACAGGAATCCCACAACAAAATGCTTCCATGCCATTCAATACATTGGCTTTTCTTTAAAAAGCAACATTTTCATTCTTAACTTCCATGGTAGATTTAGGGTAATTATGTTAGATGAAACTATTTTGATAACCATCTTTCTTGAGGACGCAGCACCTCCGTAGCTTTAAAACCTAAGTTAATTAGATATCTGATGTTAACAAAAGCTTCCATTAAAAAAAAAAATCCTCAAAAGCTGCATCCCCCTGACTCCTGCTATAGCAGAGGAGTCAATGCTAAGTACAGCTTTTATCACCAAACTGGCGTTTTTGTGTAGTTAATCATAGATGTCTGCTACCTCTGAGATGGAGAAGGCACCCTGACTCTACCCCCAAGAATGAAAGACCTGTCAACATGGTGAAACTCATGCTTTTCACATGACAGTCACACAGAGCTGGATCTTACACACACTGAGAGATTAACTTTGTTTGGCATTCAAGGACTATCTGTTTTGCAAGCAAAGGTTATGACTTGGAAATATAAGGGGAATAGTCTTAGTTAACTCTAAAGTAAATATCCAGTGAACATGAATGGATGATAGTGCTACCTGGCAATAGGCAGCATAGTCAGACTCCTAGAAGTGTTCTTTCCCAGCCATGGATCCTCAGGAATGTGATGCCTCCCGATAATAGGCAAATAAGACTTAGAAGATACTTCTTTATCATGCATAAATCTTACCTTGCCCACCCCAAACAAGCATACACATTGGCATGTGCGTGTTTGCATGCACCCCCCCATCCCTTTGACTTCCAAGATGACCAACACAAAGGCAATTTTATCAGCTCTCTTTAGTTCAGAGAAACAGAACGTTCATAGCTAGAAAGATTGCCAGGCAGCCTTAGCTATGGAAGAATGCAGAGTGGAGAGAGAGAACTATGACCACAGGCAGCCACCTCTCCTGAGCTCCTCTGAGTCTCAGGCTCCTCTTTTAAGAAATGAAAATAAAGATGCTTATCTCAATTACATTGACATGTTTAGAATGTCTTCCAAGTGTCAGGGCCTATGTTGGAGATTGTGGTGAATAGGAAAGACACCTCTGTTCCACTCTGAGCAAGGTATATTTCAGGGGCTGCTGCTGTGCTTACGGAACACTGAGCATGTATGTGGCATGGCACAGGGTTGCTGAGCAAAAATTGTCAGTATGTTTCTCTCCCATGCTAAGATGAGCAGTTGAACTTGAGCAAGAAAAGAGTCTTAACTATAAGACATTTAGCAGCACCAGGCTTAGGACGGAAGGATATTATTTCACAGAACTTCAGAAGACTTTAATAGCAAACACATTGAAAAAGCCAATGGGCTTTGGAGTCATAGAGAGTAGTCCTGGAGTCTTTGCCTCGTCCCTTACTAACTATGTGACAGCATGCAATTTATTTAACCTCTTTGAGGCTAACTTTGTAAACTGGAGATACTGCTGGAGATACCTACCTGAAGTTGATGTGATAGGTGATAAAGGATATAGTGTGTGTGAAAGGGGCTTGTTAAAGAACAAAGTGATGCCCACATGGTAGTTATTATTGATTATTTTCATTATTATTGAGTAATCACCAGCAAGACAGCAGCCCCCACGTGGTGCCTTCAGGGCTGGTGTTCTGAGCTGAGGATTGCAGCAGCCACATGAACACATCTCATAGGCTCCAAAATGACATCCGATCACTGGAAAGATTTGTAAATAAGTCCCTGACCTAATTAGGAGCAGATTCAAAGATTTTGACTTTCTTCTGGATAATAACAGCAGAGACCATGGCTCAGAGCAGAGGCCTGGGAATGGCCCTTCCAAAGTTCCCACAAATAACATCACTAGGCCTTCTGATCCTCAATGGCTCCTACTTGGTCTCTTTCCCAGTTGACTTCATCCTTCTCCATTTCAGGGATTGAAGTGGGGAGGGCATTTAAGCAGCACAATTGGACGTCTTTCTCAGAAAATCTCCTCACCAGTAATCAAGCAGTATTCTCATTTAAGGTCATTTTCTTTTTGATCTTAGAGCCCAAGATGGGTGAAGAACCTGAAGGGTCATCACAAAGCTTGGAAAACTTTATGATCTACACAAACTAGCATTTTAATTCTGATAGGCCTGGAGGCCAGCTAGAGTTATTCTGAGGCATTGGCTTCACCATTTCTCCCAAGAGGTCATGGAATATTCTTGCAAGTAGACTCTTGGAGAGCATCTCAGATGTTCCAAGGTGTTTTAAGTGGGATTTCAAGAACTCTCCTGTGTTATAATAATGTAATGGAACTCATTAGGGCATGGTCATGCCAAACTGCTATAGTTTCAAGAATTCATCACACTTTCATGTCTCTCTTCCTTTGAACATATTTTCCCTCTGTTTAGAGGAACTATTCCTCCCCTGCTTTCTTGTACATTCTCTACATATCTTTTAAAACCTCAGCTCAAGAATCCCTCTGTGAAGACATTCCTGACTCACCTACTCTCCACTCCATCAACAGATCTGGCTTCAAATCCAAAGACATGGCCCATTTAGTGAGTTCTCATGAAATGATTATTGTTTTCTCAAATTGTTAGAGCTGACCTGATTTCTTCTCCAGCCTCTGATAATTAGACCAAGTGCAATGCAGAAGGCTGAAAATCAACTTTGCAGTTGTGAAACCTTTGATTTGTAGAAAGATTTTAGATTGCTCAAATGAGAGTTATGTAACCTTCACGTGGTGCAACAGCCAGGGAGCAGAGATTTGGAGGCTATTTGTGGTATGACAGCACCTCCACCTCATTTCCGCCAAAGTCACCAAACCTCAGCAAAGTACCTGGTTCAGTCACTCAAAACAGATCTGTTTCTGGGAAAGAAGAAAACAAGCTCGGGAGGAGAGGAAGCCAGGGGGCTTTCCCCCATCTTCTCCACAATACTCCGTGACCCATTTGCAGAAACTCATCTTGGCTGTCCCAGAAGCCATTTCCCCATCTTAAGATACTAATCAGGATAGAGGAGGAGGCAGTCTCATTATTGATAATGAGGCTGACTCTACCTAACAGTAGGTGTTTGGGTGAAAGATGCCATTACAGCTAAAATTAGGTATTATTATCTACTTTTATTTACTTTTATTTAAATTATTAATAGTAATGTATCACTATTATCTACTTTTACTATTTATCATTATTCTTAATCAATTTCTTTTTTTGATTTTCTAAGGTATGAAAACCATTGGTTAATATTCTTAGATAGCCATTCCAATTTTATATTTGTCCATTTTCTTTTTAATATTTGGATGTCCTTAAGATTTCTACCAAGAGAAAGAGCTCAACTTAATTAAGCTAAAAATTAGTTCCTGCATAGCAGCTCAGGCCAATAGGATATAAAGCAATCTGTTCACCCTGAGAGGTGGAACAGTTGGCAGGCCATGCTTTTCAATCCTTCTCAACCCAGCTTCATGCCTTCTTTCCCAAGAATCCATTCAAGTGTTTGTCAAACAGAGATAGCCCTTTTTTCCTGTACTTTTTATCTTTCTAAAGAAACTGGTTATAGCTCTTTGTATGTTTTAATACTCTTAATAAATCAAGAACTCCTTAATTTGGGGGACCACAGTCACATAGTTTGATAGGGAAAAAACATGTTCTTGATTTAGATGTTTAAGTTCAAAATTTTCCATCATTGACTAGCTGTGTGACATTGGATGAGTTACTCAAACTTTCTGAATTGGTTTCATCATCTACATGGATAGTACAACCTACTTTGCAAGTTGGTTGTGATAATAGAGTAAGGTAATATGAATAAAGGTGTTGGCAGTATAGGTGAGTGCTCTGGTGCAGGGAGAATGGGGACTGAAGAACCCATTCTTGACAAGGGAAAACACCTCCAGAAAAGGGGAAAAACAGAGAAATGAACTGAGCGTGGCAGAATAAAAAGTTTGGTGAGCTTACTTTTAAACTAACAGTTAAATTACTTGTCTGCCCTTTGGACAGGACCCTGGCACTCTAGGATTATACAGCCTACCTAACTAGCTGCTTAGTCCTTTGAAGTTATTTAACCTCCAAAGCTTTAGTTTTCTCTTCTGTAATACAGGACCAACGAGTTCATCCTAGTAAGGTTTTAAGAGGACTAAATGAGCTCGTAGATATAAAGAGCTCCGCATAGAACTTGACACAAAGAACATGCTCAGTAAGTGTTGATTACTATCAGTGCCTTTGTTGTTTCTGTTTCTACCTTGATCTTCTGAAGCATCCTACACAGTACCTGGCAGAGAGGCAGGAGAAACTGTCAAACTGAAATGGTATTGTGTTGCCCTGCTCATCACAGGGCAGTTTGGAAGTTCATTTCCCTGGTTCCAATGTTTTATAGTTTCAAGTATTTCTATTGTTTCAAGTTGTTCCTTGAAATTAAGTTTCATGTTTAAAAGGAAAAACTCAGCTAAAATGTCAAGAATTAGCTAGTTTAGAGCAGAAGGGGGTATTAAGGTTATGTCTAAACACAGAAGGGGAAAGGAGGGAGGAAATGGGGTAGAGTGTGAAAGGGGGGAGAGAACGAAAAGGAGAGAAAGGGAGAAGGAGAAGGAGAGGAAAAGGGAGAAGGAGGAGGAGAAAGAGAGGGAGAAATCTATGGAGAGGGAAGGGAGAGAGCAGAAGAGGAAGAGAAAGGGAGGAGAGGAAGGCGGTAGAAAAGAGAGGGGAGAGAATGGGGGTCAGAGGAGGGGAAGGGCAGGCACAGGGAACATTTTGGCAAAGGCAGAACTAGGTAGAGTTTGCACAGAATCTGTTGGGACATTGGATACCTGGTCACTGTCCCTTGATCACTGGTGGTGGTTGGAGGGTAAGAGAAGGTCGGCACATTTCCTCACTGCGAAGCTTGGCATCCAGGAATCTGTGCCCAAGACAGACTCCAGCCCCATGAGCTCTGCTCAGGAGAAACCTAGTGAAGTCCCTGCTGGCCTCATAAACTCGTGGTCCCAATGGCCCAGAGGGCGCACCTCCAGAAACCACTTGTTTGATTCTTAGGCAGAATTATTCTCTCTCAGACTCCTCAGGGTCCATAACCAGGCCTCTCAGCAACTCATCTGGCCACAGGGCCAAGTCAAAGGCAGTTAGTTTCTGGGCTATGGCCACAGAGACTTGGCCGGCTCACTCTGCTCCAGTTGGTCCCACAGAGCATGTGGTCCACACAGCAACTCAGAGTCTAGGTTCTCTGCTGCAGTTAGAATATCAAAACATCTAAGACAATCTTATTTGGAAAAATTCTCTTTTCACCAAAATGCAAGCAATTCTTAGAAACCATTCCGAAATCCATGGCTGCAGTGAGGCTTCTTTGTCTCAGAACCATCGGGGGAGGGGGGGTGACAAGAACGCTGACTTCTTTTATTCTTTCATCCCTCAATGTAAATAAAGACCCTGGCCAGGGCTTGAGGTCAAGGACATGAAGTGTTCACACATGAGGTTTCATCTTATCAGAGTTTTCTCCACTAAGTCAGGTAACTGCTTTGGACCCTTCGTGGTAGCAGACCCCGTGTCCGACAGGAGGATGGCACCCACAGGGGAACAGATCTCCTCATTCACACGTGATGGTGCCAGATTTTTAGACTTAATGGTTTGGGGTAAAATGCAGTTTAGCTTTGTTAAAACTTGTTAGTACATAACCTGCAAATATTCTCTCCCATTCTGAGGGCTGTCTGCTAGCTATACTTACTGTGAAACATTGTATTTCAAGATAAATAATAGCATCATGTATTAAGGCCCATCCATCTAAAGAAAATCTCAGATGCAATGTAATTTTCTGATTGTTCCTAATATTGTCACGAAATTCTTCAAAGTTGTTTTCTTTTTTTTTTTTTTGAACAGCTAACTTTTGCTCATACCACTCAAACTAGGGATAATTTAATTAGAATGTGAATTGGTAAATATATTTTTGCAATGTTTGCTTTCACTTAATTTATGAAATTTCGTGATAGGATGATTAACAATATGTCTTTAACAATACCAAATCTCAAGCTTTTATTCAAGATTGTGCCAAACATTCAATTGTTACATTAAGAGATTCTAGGAGAGTCATTGCAAACCTTGCTGTTTTTGCAATGTTTACCCTTCCATTATTCCTTGAACAGGTTAACTGTATTCCTTAACAAGTGTCCCTGAATTGTACAGGATATTTCTCTCATTACAGAGTGAGTTAAACATATCCTTCAGAATTTATTTGCATTTTAAGTATCTCAAGAATGGAAGCAAAAGTATCCAATGTACTCAGCCCTACTATGAAACCAATGTATCACTTTCATATGAAAGCTATAACCCAACTATAGCTCAAGAAGAAGGGGAAAGAGGTAGGTAGAGGGGGGAGGATGGGTGAAGGGAAGGTAATTGGTGGGACCACACCTATGATGCATTTTACAAGGGTACATGTTAAATTTACTAAGTGTAGAATATAAATGTCTTAACACAATAACTAGGAAGGTACAGTGAAGGCTATGTTAATCAGTTCGATGAAAATGTTTCAAATGGTATATAAAACCAGCACATTGTACCCCATGATTGCATTAATGTACACAGCTATAATTTAATAAAAAAAAAAAAGAATTTGTTTGCATTTTATGTTAGTTGTTACAGGCCTAGGAAATAACAGGAAAGTTGCTAGGCTTAGAGGATTGAATCTAAATTTGTCAGAGAATTGAATCTCAATTTATTAGACCCTAAAACCAGAATGCCTTCAGTTAAAATCCCAGTGTAGTCATTTATGTTTTTGTTGATTTTCCATTTTTTCTATTGTAAACAATACTACGGCAAATATTCACATACAAATAATCATCTCTGCACACTGCTCATTATTTCCTTAGAATAAATTTCTAGAAATGAAATTTCCAAGTTAGAGGCATGTACTATTTTTTATTTTTTTACAGGTTTTTTGTTTTGGCTGGGGCTGGGTTTGAACCCGCCACTTCCCCACCTCCTGTATATGGGGCCAGTACCCTACTCCTTTGAGCCACAGGTGCCGCCCAGAGAGATGTCCTTTTAAAGGCTTTTGATATTTACTGCCATATTGCCCTGTGGAATAATTTATATTCTCATGTCCATCCATTTTCCCATTTCCACATCTGCACTGGACATTAAAATAAGAAAACTCCTGCTAATCTGAAAGGTAAAGGGCCTCTGTTTTGAAAGACTCATATTCTCTGGTTAATGGTGAGGCTGACCATTTCTCGTGTTTACTGCGTTGGTGTGAATTCCCTGTTCATAGCCTTTGCCTATCTTTCTATTTGAGGATGTGTCTTTTTGGTATGTATGTGCCATTTATATGTGTGCACACATACTGTGTATGTACATAAAGATTCCCAGTTTTCTTTTTAAGATATTGATTGCTGTTATTAGAGTTTTCTGTACTGAACTTTAGATAATGTGTTTAGTAAAAGGTATTGATTTTGTTTTTTTGTATTTCTGCCTTTAAAAAAGCCTTTTATACCCCATAATTATAAAAAAAAAATTCTATCAATACTTTCTTCTAGTACTTTCATAGTTTTCTTATGTTCTTAATCTTTCTTTTTTTTAGAGACAGAGTTTCACTTTATTGCCCTCAGTAGAGTGCCGTCGCGTCACGGCTCACAGCAACCTCCAACTCCTGGGCTTTGGTGATTCTCTTGCCTCAGCCTCCCGAGTAGCTGAGACTATAGGTGCCCGCCACAACGCCTGGCTATTTTTTTGTTGCCGTTTGACTGGGGCTGGGTTCGAACCTGCCACCCTCGGTATATGGGGCCAGCGCCTTATTCACTGAGCCACAGGCACCGCCAATGTTCTTAATCTTTATGGAATCAATTTTCATATAATAAGATAGGAGTTTGAATTGTAGTTTTTGAATAGATGATATATATACATATATGTATCTTGTACAAAATTCAAAAGGGTACAATGGGAGCCTTGCTCCCACCCCTAACTAATGTATCACTTATATTAAAATTCCAAAGGGTGTATGTATTAATAATTAAACAATCTTGTACATATTTCTATGAAAATGGCTTGGTGGGTATCCTTTTAAATTTTATATTTAAAAAGTTATTTATATTACCTGAAAACTATGTAAATTTATGATAGTAAATCTACATTTGTGCCTTTTCCTTATTTTCCTGCCAGTTATATGAATTAATGATAGTTTTTGCATTCATGTTGACTACAGAGGTTTCCTCCAGTTTTTAATATTTGTTTCAGTAATGATTCAGATATATTTGGAGGGGGCTTCACTTTGTGTAGTTATCATACTGTTTGAAAATACAGACTTATGAGGCCGATACCCGGCAAGTACCTTTTGTCCAAGTACATATTCCTAGTTATCAGATAATGCAATAATTCCAACCATTACAGCTATGTTTTACTTTTTTTGTGTAAATCTTCCATGAGAGGAAAGAGATATTGAGGGTAAAGCTTGACTTAGTAAAGAGTGAGTTGTATGAGGCCCACAGATGACTCTATTATAATTCCTTCTCAGCACCCTACAGACCTGGCTTTGCAGTGGAATGATTCCTGAGGGTGATACATTTTTTTTTTTTTTTTAAGACAGAGTCTCACTCTGTAGCCCTGGGTGGAGTGCAATGGCATGATCATAACTCACAGCAACCTCAAACTCCTGGGCTCAAGTGGTCCTCTTGCCTCGGCTTTCCAAGTAGCTGGGACAACAGCCACCCACCACAATTTTTTTCTATTTTTAGTAGACAGGGTCTTGCACTTGCTCAGGGTGGTCTTGAACTCCTGAGCTTCAAGGTATCCTCGTGCTTTGGCCTCCCAGAATACTAGTATTACAGCATTACAGTGATGCACTGTGCCCAGCTGATATGATCCTTCAGTAAGAAGTATTTACAAGCTGACTACACAGTTGATTCAGAAAATGTCACCTCCCCTGCTTTGACAGGATTCATTCTGATTCTGAGGAAGGCATACCAGACCAAAGGTCAGGAGCCCTGGACTTGGCTGTAAACCTCATTCCATTTTGGACAAGTTCATTAATCTTCTTTTGTATTGTTAATTTTGAAGTGACAATAATAATCCATTTCTTTATCTGTTACAATTGAACATTATATAAAATATGCAAAGTACAACGCAAATACAGAAAGCGCTACACAAATAAAAATCACTGTTAAAGAAAGAGGAAAATCTCCACCCGACTACTGTGAATCTGTATATGTGTGCAATGCTCCTCTTTCTTGGAGTCACAGCTTTCCTCGCAGAGATAATGTGCAAGTGTCTCTCTTCTTTCTTAGCTCAGCTCCCCACCTTCGGCTTCCCTGAGTCCACTTCTGTCCAGGATCTTTCCCTCTGGACAGGAGCCTCTGGCAGAAGCTGCTCTAGTTGGCCATTTTCCTTCCTCCTCCCACCCTTGCTTTGACTTTTTCCCGTGCCTTTACTTTTCAGGATGTAAGTTGTGTTCGTGGCATTATAACCCTTTCCATTTCCATTTTTCTGCCACTCATATACTCTCCAACTGTCACTTGTTTTGGGTGAGAAAGAGGTTGGTGGATTGCTTGTGATTATCCTACCGTTGTAAAAGAAAAAAACATAAATATGAAGCCACATGATGATTTTTATCTATTTTGGGTTATATGAAATAGAGCATTTTTGTTTATTTTTGTTGTTAATTTTTTGGGTGTGATGTTTCTTGAAGGAATCTCCAGGATGGAGTCCCGGCTTCCTCTTGCACATCTCACAGAGAAAATGTTTTCTCTCCTTCCACCTTTTCCATTTCTTCCGCTGCAAACCCTGCAATCCTTTGATTGTTTTTTCATTTTGCATTATGAAGTGCATCTTCCCCTTAGCCTGTCCCAGCATCGGAAGATGACGGTCTTCCCCTCTCTCTTGGATTTCTGATCCTCCCATTGCTCACAAGCTGAGTGATGAGATTTCTCCTGTAAGGAAGGGGTGTCTGCATTTTCCCACCACTCTCCTCATCTAATGAGTAAAGGATGTAATTGTTCACAACTTCTATGAGCCAGAAGAATAATTTTTTACCATTGGTAGGCCCTCCTTGTAAATCTGTAACATCCACAGTACTGATCAGCTCTGTTCACTCTTCCCATAATCCTGTGTGTTCTAAAATAACTATTGGAATAACTATTGGTTTTTCAAATTGAACAGGCTGTGTCTTCCGTTTATATCAACTATGTTTGAGGGCCAAAGAATGTCCTCAGCATGGTCGCTAACCTCTTGTCATGGAGGGAGAGTCACATTTTCATAGCACATTGATAGGCATATAATCAATATTCCTAAAGTTTCTTTTTTCAGATCACTGGGAAAACCTTTCCTAGAAGCCATAACTGTTTCTGTTATATGTATTTTCATTTTATGTAATTACTGTGCAAGTTGAGGGCTTGCCTAGAATTCAGTTTAAAAAAAATGTGTTGGACCTCTTCTGACATTGGAGTGGAACAGGAAAATCATTATGTCAGACGAGGTCAACATGGGATTGGAAAGGCATAGTGCCAGAAGCTTCTGTCAAGAATGTGCCCAAATCAAAAAGGAAGGACTATTGAAATGATTTTAGCTCTACTGCTTGCTTCCTCTTGAGGAAATTGGGCCTTTGAAGATTAAATAATTAAAGTTAATCTTTCTGATGGTGGAATCAAGTCTTCTTTGGGTGTTGTGAGTTTCAGCACATCATTTCTAATGTATCCCTTCTGCCCTGATATAATGACTCATTATAATACATATATTCTATTTAATTAGAGGAAATGTTATTTTAACCCTTATGGATGCATATTAAATACTTTCATTCACTTGCACCTAAGAAAATTGCAATACCTTGAGTCACATTCAGCTTATTTTCTCTATTATGTATCCCTTGTTGTAAGACCCCATGTGTCTGTACTTCAGCTAGTACTTCCTTTTTTGTCTAAAAGCTCTAAAACGCTAATGTCATTACCAGTTTTTACATGTACCTGTGTATGAGAGACTCTGCTAGTCATTATTCACACGTTCTTCACCTATCCTTTACATCAGAAGGAAGAATCTAAGGTTCGAGGGTTTAGGTGATTTACCCCAGGTGACACAGCTCAGTAGCAGAGGCCAGATTCGGACCTGGTTCTGACCACGTGGCAAATTGTCTGTAGCATGAACTAAGCATTCGTAGTGAATTCACAGATGTTCTTAAACTGAAAAGGAGCAAGGAATCTCTGATCTAGATTTTCACAGTGTAATGATCAGAAAGTTGCGTGGGATAGTAGAATTCGTGTAGTAATTCTGCAATTCCTTTCTTTTGTATATTCAGTATGATTTTAGTTAGCTTCCCACGTCTTCATTGACTTGCTTTTTGAATTTTGTCATTTGTTTTATTTATAAGCTTATTGGAATTTTGTTATTGTTCTTTATACTTGTTAGCATTCTATTAAATTTCATGGCTCCTGATAGATTCAGTGCGTTAGCCCTTAGAATCTGTTCCATTTCTAATGATATTTATATAGATCCTGAGAACTATTGCTCCCAAACCTAAACCTAGATTAATACAACTTTGTATTATTGTAAGTTATGTTTGGGCTATTAATGGGAACCTTGTCAGTATTGGCCTTCAGTTAGTTGTCTGTTTGCTCAATATTATTATTATATTACAATAATAACCACTAATAATATCTATAGTAGTTGCCTCCAAAGAGTTGCCTTTACCACTTTGGTGGCTATGAGTCAATTTAGTGGGGTGTGGGAAGATAACATTATAACATATCTTCATATATTATTTTTATTTTTATTTTTTGTTTTTCTTTTTTATTAAATCATAGCCATGTACATTAGTGCAATCATGGGGTACAATGTGCTGGTTTCATATACAATCTGAAATATTTTCATCAAACTGTTTAACATAGCCTTCGAACCCACCACTCTAGGTATATGGGGTTGGTGCCCTACCCACTGAACCACAGACACCACCCATGTTCTTAATCTTTATGGAATCAATTTTCATATAATAAGATAGGAGTTTTGAATTGTAGTTTTTGAATGGATGATATATATACATATATGTATCTTGTACAAAATTCAAAAGGGTACAATGGGAGCCTTAATCCCACCCCTAACTCATGTATCACTTATATTAAAGTTCCAAAGGGTGTATGTATTAATAATTAAACAATCTCACACATATTTATATGAAAATACCTTTGTGGGTGTCCTTTTAAATTTCATATTAAAAAAGTTACTTATATTACCTGAAAACTATATAAATTTATGATAGTAAATACACATTTGTGCCTTTCCTTATTTTCCTGCCAGTTATATGAATTAATGATAGTATTTGCATTCATGTTGAGAACGGAGCTTTTCTCCAGCTTTCAATATTTGTTTCAGTGATGATTCAGATATATTTGTAGGGTGCTTCACTTTGTGTAGTTATACTGTTTGAGAATACAGACTTATGAGGCAGATACCAGCAATACCTTTGGTCCAAGTACATATTCCTAATTATCAGATATTTCCATAATTCCAGCCACCACAGCTATGTTTTGCTTCTTTTGTGTAAATCTTCAATGTGAGGAAAGAGATATTGAGGGTAAATCTTGACTTGGTAAAGAATGAGTTGTGTGGAGGCCCACAGATGACCCTATTATAATTCTTTCTCAGCACCCTATGGACCTGGCTTTGCAGTGGAATGATTTCTGAGTGTGATATGATTTTTTTAAATTAAATCATAGCTGTGTACATTAATGCAATCATGAGGTACAATGTGCTGGTTTTATATACAATTTGAAATGTTTTCATCGAACTGGTTGACATAGCCTTCATGACATTTTCTTAGTTATTGTATAAAGACATTTATATTCTGTATTTAGTAAGTTTCACCTGTACCCTTCTAAGATGCACCGTAGGTGTGATCCCACCAATTACCCTCCCTCCATCCATTCTCCCCTCTCCCCTCCCCTCCCTTGCCACTTTCCCCATATTCTTATAATTGGGTTATAGCTTTAATATTAAAGCTATAGATTAGTTTCATAGTAGGGTTGAGTAC
>CAUYRH010111394.1:0-32886 GCA_963574655.1 Perodicticus potto | reverse complement strand
CCAGGAAAGCACTTGTGGCTGCGATCACTCCTTAAGTGGCTATCCACTTACCCAGTGTGACAAAACCGGTCTCACCCTATGCCCCTGAGGGCTGAGGCTGTAAGGGGTCTCAGTCCCCACCTTTAGGCTGCTCAATCACTAGATTACTCACTTCTGCCCAATGTTTGTTCTGCAACCCTGATGGTGGAGCTTGCCAGGGCAATTCTCCCACAATGACCAGAACCAAACACTGGTAGCTCCATCTGGCTCAGTGGCCCAGTCTGGGGCCCTAGACAACACTAAAAGACCCCTGCACTCTTGTCCCAGTTCTCTTAAGGCAGTTCAACCAAGCGCCAAGTCCAAAAAAAAACTCAAACAGCTCACAGGCAAGGCCTTTCCAGCCTGCAGTCCCACTGTTGTCCCACCCACAGCTGCCGACAGGATTAGACGGAAGGAACACACGCAACCACTTGCCCAATCTCCACCGCTTTTGCCTTCCTCAGGGTGTCCAGAAGTCTCACACTGTCTCCCTGTGTCCCCAAAGGGACGTTTCTGGGCAGATCCCACCTGCCAGAGATGCCTGAAGTCCTCTCTCCCCAGTCTCACAGTGCCCAGTTGCAAGGAAGCAGTTACTTGGCTGCCATCTTGCTCCACCCTCCTCCACCTGTTTTTAATCTTTGCTAGTTGACATTGAAAAATGGTATCTTGTTTTGATTTGATTATAATTTGTTTTGGAAAGTGACCTTTTTTACATACTTCTAAGGCATTTGTCTTTCCCTTTTTTTTTTTTTTCTTTTTTTTCTTTTTTGCAGTTTTTGGCCAGGGCCAGGTTTGTACCCACCACCTCTGTTATATGGGACCAGTACCCAACTCCTTTGAGCTACAGGAGCTGCCCCTGTCTTTCCTTCTTTTGTGAATTATTTGTTTTTTCCACTGATACTTTGATTTTTTCTATCAATTTCAATGATGTTTTTTAACAAAAGTACTTGAATCTTTTATTTTCTATGTTTGCTCTAAGTATTTTTCTTATTTTGTTTTTTGCCTTTGAATTTTGCTTATTGTTGTATCAGCTATTTAAATATTTATATAGTCAAGTGTAATGATTTTTATTTTTGTAGTTTCTTCCCTTATTTTTAAACTTAAGAAGTTCTTCTCCATATGAAAATTCAACATATATTCAATTCTATTTTCTTGTGATGGTTTGGGTTTTTTTACATTTACCTTTTAATCTATTTAGAATTAATTTTGGTGTAAGGTAAGAGATGGGTTTTTTAAACAACACTTTTTAACGAACAGAAAACCAATTTTCCCAGAACTGCTATTCCTTTATAAGATATTACAATTTTCTGTAAACACAGATCTGATTCTGGCCTTTCCAGTCTGTTTATCTATGCCTCCAAACTCTTGGACTGTACCCACTGTTAGTACAGGATCATACTCCACCTGAAGATCTAGTTGAGATTTCTCTTTCAGAATTTTCTCAGCTATTCTTCCTGCTAATTCTTCAATGTAAAATTTATTATTTTGTACAGTTTCAAAACAAATATATTTGAGGAATTTGACAAGAATTATTACAAAGCAATTTTTAGAACTTGTGTGGTACAAATTTTAAAACCTGTGAAATGTATAAGAAAACAAATAAAATTAAAACATTACATATCAATTTTATGGTGGAAAACATTACAAAAATATCTTTCTCTCCAAAGCTATCATCTCATGGAAATCTATTCATTTATTAAATATCTACCAGTTAGAGCTGGACTAGCCTCTTTAAAAACTGTGGATATGATGTATTATGCTTCTGAAATGAGAAAATACTTATTCTGTCAGGAATAACTGACAGAGGCAGTGATACGGAATGGCAACTCATCTGGGACCTTGTACTTCTGTATTGCTTATGCCAAAATATGGAAAAAATATTTTACTGGGTGAATATTTGGATAAAGAGAATGGGATGGGGAAAGAGGATGGAATAAAAACTGAAAGCTATGTTTGTGTAACAGAGCAGGGCTCCTGTTAAGACTTCCAGAGGAGATGGAATTGGATAACTACCTGGCAGAGTGGTGCATACAAAGGAGGGATGGAGGAGGGTGCATGCAAAGTGGAATTGTCTGGAATAGCAGAAGCAGTGGAAGAAAGAGAGGAGAGGCCAGCATGGTGGTTACATCTGTAATCATAGCACTTTGGGAGGCCAAGACAGGAGGATTACTTGAGGCCAGGAGTTTCAGAAAAGCCTGAGCAAGAGCAAGAGTGCATGTCTAAAAAAGAAAGAAAGAAAGAAAAATTAGCTGTGTAGTAGAAATATATGCCTGTAGTCCCATTTACTTGGGAGGCTGACACAGGAGGATTGCTTGAACCTGGGAACTTGAGGCTGCAGTAAGCCATGATGATGCCACAACACACTAGCTTGGGTGACAGAGCCAGACCCTTTCCAGAAAGGAAGGGAGGAGAAGGAGAGGGAAAAGGAAAGGAAGGAAAAGAAAGGAAAAGAAGGGGGAGAAAAGAAAGGGGGAAGGAATGTAGGTAGGAAGGTGGGAAGGAAGGAGGGAAGGCATGGAGGTGGGAAGGAAGGAGGGAAGGAAGGAACGTAGGGAGGGATGAAAGAAAGGGAGAGAAGGGAAGAAAGGGAGGGAGGGAGGAAAGGAAGAGAGAGAAGAGAATAAAGGGAAGAGAAGGAAGGGAAGAAAGGGAAAGGAAGAAAGGAAAGGGAAGGGAGGGAGGGAAGAAGGAAAAGAAAAGAGAGGAAGTGAAAGGAAGGAAAAGAGTAGTAGCCCAGAAGCTAGAAAGAAATTTAGTCTTAAGAACACAGAGATGTCTACTTGTGAATTTATCAAGTTGTGCACTGGACAACACAAATCATCTTTTCCTTTGATCTACTAAAATTTTGCTTTCCTCACTAACACTCTGGAGTTGGATCTGTTTTACGTTGGTTTGGCATCCAAAGTGTTGTGCCTTCTTTTAATAGACATGGGTAAGGAGAGGCCTGCCTCAGGGAATCCAGTCCAATCTGGATTACACCATACAGTGACGGAGGCAGAAATCCTTCCACCCACTAGCCCCAATCTGGGAAATCTGGTTGCAACTAGCCACTTTTATTCCTCCATGCTTCCATTACTGCCATCTCTTCTGTCAGCAACACCCTTCTGTATCTGACAGTCTGATCTCAGTTAGTGGAGCCTGACTTCCCTAGACTGAATTCTCCCTTCCTGCTGTGTTGCACTGCACTTGTCCTGTACTCTGTGGCGTTGTACAGTCACCTGTAGACAGTCTATCCTCATTCTTTACAGATCCTATTTCTGTGAACTTGTTTACTGGCTAGTATTTATTCAACCTTAAAATTGATACTGGCAGTGCTTTCCCAGTTACTGAACCCAAGCAGGGTCCCCAGATAACAAGTTCCCCACTGAGGTGGAACAAGGCTTCCTTCTGCTCAGCTCTGCTGTCTCTGGTGTCCTTTTCATAATATATTTAGTACCTTCATGTTTTACAATTGCGTGTTTTCTGTTTTCAATTCCACCACTTATAATGGTCCCCGTGTGTAGTTCTGAGGTGCTGTTCATGCTCCTAAGCACTGCAGGGCTGTGATGTGCCTTAGGAGAAAACACACATGTGAGCTAGATGAACTGCATGCAGCAGGATGCTACTGGCTATGAGTTCAGTGCTAACAAAGCAGCCGCATGTATCAGATGGCTCGTCTTCAAACCAAATCACAGGGCAGGGCCATGTATTGATGAAATGGTTTTAGTTTTTTGTTGGTTTTGTTTATTTGTTTGGTTGTTTTTTTTGTTTTTTGAGACATAGTCTCCCTGGATAGAGTGCCATGGCCTGAGAGCTCGCAGAAACCTCAATGAGCAACCTTGAACAATAATCCTTTTCGTTCAGCCTCCTAAGTAGCTGAGACTAGAGGCTCCCGCCACAATGCCTGGCTAGTTTTTTTATTTTTTTCCCCTATTTTCGTCTATTTACTTATTTTTCTTTTGAGGCATAGTTTCATTTTTTGGCCCTCAGTAGAGGTATCATAGCTCACAGCCACCTCCAACTCTCACCTCAGCCTCCTAAGTAGCTAGGACTATAGACACCTGCCACAACATCCAACGTTTTCTTTCTTTCTTTCTTTTTTTTTTTTTTTAAGAGATGAGGTCTCACTCTGATTCAGGCTGGTCTCCAACTCCTGAGCTCAGGGGCAATCTACCTGCCTTGGCCTCCCAGAGTACTAGGATTACAGGCATAAGCCACTGTGCCTGGCCTTTTTTCTCTATTTATAATAGATGAGGTCTTGGTGTTGTTTAGGCTGGTCTTGAACTCCTAAGCTCAAGGGATCCTCCTACCTCGGCCTCCCAGAGTGCTAGGATTATAGGTGCGAGCCACTGCACTTGGCCTGTTGATGAAAATGTTGTGAGCAGAAGCTTGCAGGAACCTAACCCTGAGTGCATGATTTATAGGATGTAATGCCCATGAATAATAGAAGCTACTGGATGTCTGGCTACAGCTGACACCCCTACAGAAACCTCCTTAGCAGCTAGGTTTTATTTCCATTTCTATCTGCTAAGTATCTGACCCATTGTTGGACATACAACAGGAGCTCAAAATTATTTATAAAATACAAAGGGTTGGGGAAAAGTGAGATATGTTGAGAGGTGATGAAATGGAGTGCAATAACATACATACAGATTCCTGGAGATAGCGTGCTCTGAGCAGCAGTGACCCCAGCAGTACAGGGAAGCCTATTATGAACCTGTATTTTCCTAAGCGTGTGACATGCTTTCCTATCATGTCATCTTTGTGGCTCTTTAGGGTGGGCAACATTGTTATCTTCATTCCATAGGAAGATGATATGGCCTGTCCAAGGTCACACAGCTACCAAATTGTTGAATGGAGCTACAGTCCAGATTCTCTTAACCATTTGGCCATAGGTGGGAAAGTTGGGTTTGGTAATGTTCATCACCTTTCTTCAGAAGGTGATCTCTAGGGAAAAGAAAGGGGGGCTTTAGAGGAAGGTAGTCTGAGTCTGTCCTCAGCCTTAATGGGGAGGCAGTGATGTAGTGAAAGGTGATTTTTCTCCTGGCTAGCAACAGTGCTGTCTTTTGTTTGATTCCAGAAGCAGCTGGCAGAACTCATGTATTACTCTTGTTGTGATCATACTTTGCTAATGGCTTGTGTGCTTGAGTCACTCAGTAGTTAGGGCTATGGCCAGGCCTGTGAGATTATCACAGGCCTCTGAACGTGTCTGAGCTTCTGCAGCTGCTGTGCATTTCTGGCTCCAGCTCCACACGTCTTGGCAGACGGTTCGTGTGAAAAGCGCTGCTAACTGGGTGTGAAATCCATGGGGCGAGGAAGGCTGGGGGACCAGGCAGCACAAAGCAAGCCCAAGCTACTAGGGCCTGGAGTCTGTGGCTATGAAGCGCTTACAAGAGGAAAAAAAGAAGGAATTTATAAATGAGTGACTCTAGGACTCTTCAGAAGGCCACTCCTTCATGCTCTTCTGCTGATGGAGAATGGGTGATGTGAGGTCAGTTTGTGGAGTCACCCTGACCCTCTGTAGCCACTCTGGCGAAGGCACCATCATTCACGGGTAGTGGTGATTACATGGATAAAATTAGCGACAATGCTGACATTCACTTTGTGTTTTCTAAATTTAAGCATTGTTCTAAATTGTTTATAATTTGAAGGCACAAATTTTTAGATTACATTGTTTTCACTTTCAAGGTAAAGTTCCAGTTGTAAAAGAAGCCCTCCCATGCTTCACAGATGAAGCCAAGCAGCTGGTACTCACAGCATAAACCCAGCAGTTGCTGTAGTCCACTGGATGGCTGCTCCCCACTCCTTGCCTCCACATACGTGCATGGCCTCTCTATGGGCGTTGTGTGCTTCCTAGCCCTTGACTTATGGCTGGGCCCTTCACTTTGGGCCTGAGAACTTTGCTAGTTCTCAGCCCGGCTCTGAGGAGGCCTCACTTGTTTATTTCTATGTAGCCCTCTTGGATTTCTAACATCATCAGGAAAACAACAATCTGCTGTTCCGAGGTTGATGATGTTGGAGCAGACTCCTCCAGACAACACACACACTGTCAGCAAGCAGCAGAGTGGCTCCAGCTATGGCAACCTGTGGCAGGGCCACCCAGCTGTGCCACCACAGTTCCGTTGTGCCTTGAATGAGCCAAAAACGTGAGGAATCATAAGTTTTGGTATAACCACTGAGTTTGGGGAGTCATTTGTTATGCAGCAATAACTCAGGCAGCCTGACTACACAGCATACGCTTAGGCACTAATTCACATTGCCTTCCATACTCTATTACAGGGAAGAAACTTGGTCCCTAATGAGCTGAGTAAATGCGAGAAAAGTGCTGAACTCTTGGGGCCTCAGTGTTGGCATCTGTAGGATGAGCACGTTGAAATGAATCAGCATCTCTTAAGATACAGACCATTCCTTACTAATGCAAGCAATGTGACTTAATCACATGTACCCTCCTATTAATCTGAAATAATAAAAAAAAAAGATACAAGAACATTGACTCTACTTGATACTCAGCTTTAAAAGAAAAAAAGGATTCTCTGATTCTCCTGAAATTGGCATTTAGTGAGAACACTTCAAATAATCTGTTAAGTCTTTGACAGTTGTAACATTCTGTTTCTCCAGGTAACAACAGTCTGTGACCCCTTCATGAAAACATCAACACTCATTACAATATAATTATGACACTAAAGTAAATCCTTCACTCAGGTGCTTTGAAGATCACTTGCAGGGGAAGAAGAACGCATCTGTGAAGAGGCCTTTCCCTACTCTCTGCAAACCCCCTGCATGTTCTTCTAGCACCGTGAGCTTAGGATGGCAGAGAGAAGAACCTGACCACTTCCTCTAGCAGCTCACCCTCTAACCAAGCTTACAGAAAAGCTCATGGAAATAGGAACCTACCAGGATGTGAGATACCTCTGAGGAAGGACTCTGTGCTTACCTGCTCTTTCTCCTCATCCCTGACCTGATCCTCAACCCAAACCCCGCCCACTCACTAGATAACTGCAACAGCACCAAATCGCCAAACCCTCCCATCTCTCTCCCTACCCTGCTCTGTCTTTACTTTTTTTTTTTCTGACATAGAGTCTCACTTTGTCATCCTTAGTAGACTACCATGGCATCATAGCTCACACTACATGAAATGTAGTATACATGATACACTTAGGGAAACACTGGCTCAGAACGTTTCATCCAAAGCAAAGCTGTTTATTAAAGCCTTTCTCTTCCAGCTAGTGTACAAAGTCGGATACCAGAACCACTGAAATGCCAAATACAATTCATAGCTCAGTGGCAAAATCCATAACTAAACTGTCAATTGCTATTAACTGTTCTAAGTACTCTGACACAGGCAAATGACACAAAGGTGCCGTACACGACCCCTCCTGGGCACCGATACAAACCCTTTCCATTTCAGCTCTTGCTCCAGCCGCTCCTGCAGGGGCTCCTTCTAAACTTTGAGCAGGTATGATCTCACAGTAGCTTACCCAGACCCATTCCAGCTTATCTCACTTCCTCACCTGCAGTAACCCACTTAGTTCTTACAGCTGCACAACCCTGAACAAAGTGAGTAACATCGGGTGAACGCCTCCCCCTTTTGTTCCCTGGTAAACAGTTCTAAGTGTCAGTGTGGTTTCATAAGGTTCCTCAGAAAGCCAGGAACGCCAGGCTCCTGCAGCCCCCACCAGCTTGATAATGCATCCTTGTACATCCATCCCCCTGGTCCATCACTCTTGATCCCTGGGATCTTTATCTCAAATAATCTACCTGCACAAATGCCCTCAGGCCATGTTCTTGCCTCATGCTAAGGCAGGGCCCTAACTCAAGCAAGGAGGTTAAGGAAGACTTCTTGGAAGAAATGGGACCTGTGCTAAACCTGTGATGAGGAATAAAGCAGGCAGAAGAGAGGGTGAAGAGGGAATTCTGAGAAGAGGAAACAGCACATACAAAGGCACAGAGGCTTGAATGTGAATGTTTGGGAACTGAAAAGAGCCCAGTACAACCAGAGTACACCTCCATCGTAGCACGAGGGGCTGGGACACAGGCAAAGACTAGCTCCTGAAAACTGCTGACCACAGCCACCACCACACATCAGTCTTCTTTGATTGTGAAGTGGTGGCAATGAACAGCAAAATAGGGAGATATTTAGATCAACCCCAGAAGACTAGAAAGTGCTCTCCAGAATCAAAATGTATCAGATGCAAAGAAGAACTGAGGCTAAGGGAAGGTGGAATCAGAGGAAAGATGTGGCAAAGTGGGGGCAGAACTATTCCCCTCCTCCTGCCGCACACATTCTAGGATAGGTCCAAAACTCCAACAAGTTTAGTCAGAAGAGAAGCAGATTCCGGTTAGATTAATTATCAAGAACTAGACATTAACATGTTTGGAATGAATGAGGTGAGGACCTACAAATCGTCCTAAAGCCTCTGTTCAGTCAACACCCAGAGAAGAGAGGAAATTGGGGGCCACAGGAGAAAAGGCAGAGGCTCTTTCCAACTGGTTGAGCCACAGGAAAGAATTCCCCACTTGACTCTTCAGATTTTTAGCAGAAGCCCAAGCTCCAACAGTTTTAAACTTCTCTCTTCTTATCCCTGCTACGAAGCCAGGGAGTCTCATTTGCATGGAGTGTGAGTCTCACCCGCTGTGCCGTCATGGATGGTCCGTTAGGACCATCACAAGGAAACATAAGAGGCTCCAGCTTTGTTTGCAGGTAAACAGCAAGAACATCTGATAATTAACTCTGCACCAACATTGAACTATACACTTTTAAGAAGAAGTATCTTTTTAAAAATATTTACCGAAACCACATGAATAAGTGCTGTTAGCTTCATTTTCTAGGTACCAGTGGAGGTGACAATGAAACGCTAGTTAGAAGACAGCACAGTGAAGTGTTTTATAGAGCTCAGGATTGGCATTCAGGTCATTCTCAGTTTAACTCTTGTCTCAATTATGTCCTACTGAGACATGAGGTCAGGAAGGATGATTCACTTTCAAGAGACAGAAATCAACTCAAAATAGCTCCAGCGAGTAACAGAAACAGGCTCACATAACTGGGAGAGGCAGGGATGGGCCTCTGATCCCAAACCACTGGACCCAGGGCTCAGCTGCCACCATCGTGCCTGCCTCGATTCTGTTCTGTGTTACTGGCCTCATTCTCTCCTGCAAAAGGCCAGCTTTCTTCAATGCCCAGAGAAGCCCGGTAGCTCAGTAAAGAGAGAGCATCTTGCCTTCAGAGTCCTCATAGATTCTAAGAGAAAGAGTCTAACTGGCTCTGTTGAGTTGTGCATCCTCCATTTGAACCAACTGCTGTCGTTAGAGAGGTGAAATGTTCCATGACTGGTGATTGGCAGGCCCATCAGGATCACATGCAGGGAAAGCATGGACGCTCTTGAAAGTAAGGATGGGGTGCAGTCCACAACAATGGATGTCACTACATTTTAACCTTGGACAAGTCACTTAGCCTTTGAGAATCGTGGTTACTCCATCTATTTCAAAAAATGAGTAATAATACCTATTGTGCGAGGTTATTATGAGACATTAAAAATCACATTAAATACTTCGCACGTAGAAGCATTCAATCTACAGAAGTCATTTTTGTTATTACTGGTACTATTATTGTTTTGTGGTTGTTTTTGACACAAGGATAGGAATTTGAAGCCCATCCCAGATTCCCAGATGTCTAAAGCACTTCTGTCCCCAGGGTGGAGTCTCCTTTGGCTCTGCAGCCAGACGCCTTGCACAAGCCAGGCCCTGTGTGCCAAGGTTAAGCTGGTTCACCATCTGACGGCCTCCGAGCAGCGAGTGCCTCCCCAGCCCCAGCAATGTCAATACTGCCTTCCTGACTCCGCCTATTGTATCTAGAGGAAAGTGGCTGGGCATTGTCTTCCAGCGCTCCCCCCAGGAAGCATGATATCACCCTCTAACAAAAGCGGGAAAGCTGACAGATCTGTTGAGATGGGTGTGACCACCATACACACCTCACTGGTCAAGCCCTGGGCAAGGGGCTGTGACAAGTGGAGAGCAAATGGCAGCTGCCCATGATGCCCTCCACCCCATGCCTAACTGGCACCTTTAGCTTGTCTTTAAATTCTCTCCCTCTCTTTGTCCCAGCCATGCCGTGTCAGACATGGTAGCACCAGGCAGGAGGAATGCGCTCCTTCCTTGTACTAGATATGAGTGAAAGAGTCAGGGCTCTGCCCATCTGGCAGGTCCGCGTCTTCACACCTGCTCCTGCAGCGTCTAGGAAGTAACCCTGGGAGGATAGTGAGGATCCTGAAGGGACAAAGGGAAGCAGTGGGGGTGGGGTTTAGAGGGAAGCAGGCCCAGCTAGATCTAAAAATCATTCTCCACGTGTGACTGTGATGTGACTTAAGGAATAGTCTGGCCAGACGGATGGGAATTGGGTAATCAGTTTAGCATTCCAGAAATAAGGGAGGCAACTTTAGACATTCTCTTTCCTGAAGGCTGGGAGTGACGCCAGCTGCCCCTCTGACACCCTCCCAGCTATGGATTGGTGATGCTGCCTGTGCAGATGGCTCTGTGGAAAGTAACACACCTGCAGGTGAGGGCCCTACTTCAGGCCTGGCAGTGTCACCACCTGAGCACTCTCTCTTTCCATGGCTATCACAATGGCAATTCTCTAAAATCCCAGAAAAGGAATCTGATTGATTTTGCTTCTCCTACCAACTCCCTGCCTACTTCTTTCTCACCGAATCCCTGGCTGTCTCCTCTTTCTCTTTCCTACACTCAATGCCCACAGCTTCCCTTAACAGAAACATGTCTTAGTCTCTTGCCCAATCTTCTTTTGAGCTTCAGACCTGGAGAGGCAAAGTTCGCTAAATATCTCCCTTTACATGTGACCTCAACACCAACATGTACAAATGTAATAATTATTTTCTCCATCCCATTTTGTCCGCCATATTTCCCAG
This sequence comes from Perodicticus potto, assembly GCA_963574655.1. Taxonomy (NCBI): domain Eukaryota; kingdom Metazoa; phylum Chordata; class Mammalia; order Primates; family Lorisidae; genus Perodicticus; species Perodicticus potto. The sequence goes on along the minus strand of CAUYRH010111394.1, from coordinate 21,970 downwards.
CACACTGAATGGTTACTCCATCTATGATTATCCAAACCAGAACACTGAAGCAATGATGGTTCCTCCTCCTTTCTGAGCTTCCTGTATGCAACCCATCTCTAACTCCTACAGTTTCCCCTACTAAACCTCTCTCAAGAACCCTGTTCATCCCCATAGTCCTCTTGCCCAGAATGTCAGGAAGTCACACTGGCCCCAGCCTACAGTCTCTGCCAAGTCAATTCATCCTCCATTTTGTTTTTTTAAATTGAGACAGTCTCACATTGTCACTCTCCGTTGGGTACCATGGCGTCATAGCTCACAGCAACCTCAAACTCTTGGGCTCTCATCTAAGGATGAGAGAATCTAAGCAATTCTCTCATCCTCTATTTTTATAAAAATAGAGTGATTGTTCTAAGACATAAATCAGATGTGATGTGTGATAGAACAAACACCCTGCTAACTTTCACAGAATGAGGTATAAGCTACTTAAAATGGCCCATGGCACTGTTCCTGGTCTGACATCAACCTTAATTCTCTACCTCCATCCTACTTTCCAGCTTTACTCAACTTCCTCCAGCTTGCCTTGCTGTTTCATACATACCCCCTTCTTATAGGTTGCTCTCTCTAATAAGTTTCTTCTTCACCTTTCTTTTATATCTTCTTGATTTTAAAATCATTTAGTGAGAATTCTCACATAAATTGGATTCAATTTTGATGCAAGTACATTACTTAAACATTAATTTTTAATTCAACTGGTTAGTATGTTGTTTAGGATATTGTATCCTCACTTTTAAGTGAAATATGTTTGTAATTTCCCTTTATAACAATATATTTTCTCCAATTTCAATATCAGGTGTATCCAGATCAAGTAGAATGATTTTGAAATATTTCTTCTTTTTCCATTGTCTATAAGATTTGGCATGATCTGTTTTTTGAAGCTCTCCTTTACTTTTATTTATATAATATTAGTTGTCTATTTTTTGAGACTTAGGGAAAAAAAGAAGAAGTTAACTGATGACTTCATACTGAGCCTCAGAGTCAAAGCACTCTATAATGTCTTATTCGACAATGTGAACATTACTTTCTTGGCATCGTTATTACTAATATTGCTTAATATTTCGATGCAGTGATCATCTGTTTTCTTTTCTGAATCATTTGTTCATTCTTTACATGGTTTTTGTTTCTAGTCCTTAAAAACATTGTTATTGTTATTAAATTTTAAGCCTTTTAAATTCTGTGAAGGCAAAAAGTGGAAACCTAATTAACACATGTATATGTAAAAGAAAAGTATAAATACTGAAGTTTGTTTAATAAGAGACAATTATTATTGTTTAATAATTTAGTACATGGTAACCTGATTACAGATATAGATTATATAGACCCAAAAATATATACTCCAGGTTATGATACAACACATGTAATTATCAAATAAACTGTCAGGTTGCTCAAAACTCTGGCAGGAAGCCTTAGTCCAGTGTGATTTTTAAGAGCTTGTATTTTCTTAAATTTGTGCCAGTTAATCACTAAGCTTTGTATATTGACATCTACTCCCATGGTGTGTGATGAGTTCTCCCTGTCACGGCCTTACCGTGGTGGTCAGGAGGACACCAATTCACTGCAGGGGCGGGGATTACAGCAGAGAGAGAGTTTAAAATCCCAGTTTCCCAGTGAGGAGACAGAAGGATTTCTCAAATCTGCACCCCTGAGCATTTGAGAGAATGGGGTGCAGAGATGGGGATCCTGCAGCATTCTAATTTCAAGATCATTTTTTTATAAGCACCAAGAGGGGCAAGAAAAGCGTCCTCTTTTTCTGCCGCACCCAATCCTTTTAATAAAAGGATTTATGTGAAATTCAAATTCAGTCAAAAGGCCACAAAGTTTCCTTAACAATTTCCCCACTCCTTTGAATCTGCTAATTGGCTGGGTCTGGGGAGGAGCCGTAGGGGTGTAGAAACTGTCTTTTTTGGATGGGAGTTCTAAGGCCAGGTAAAACAGTTCCTTGTGTGGGCAACTGGTCCAGATGGGTCAGCCCTTCCACCAGAATGCAGGGCCTGGAGCATATCTCAAAAAACAGCTTTTGGATTCCCAAGGGTGGTGTTATCTGTGGGAGCAAAGAAGAAAGCGAAGACTCTTTATGACTGTATCACTCCTGAGTCATTAGTTAGCAATTACAGGAAAGCAAGCTAGGAAACAAAAGCTACTTATAAATATACTTCCCCTACCACGGTGCCCACCTAGTGGTCTTATGAAAGGGCAGTGTCAATAACAAACAGGTGAATATCTATGTGTAAATTTAAAAACTTACATTCATTGCCTCATATATCTTAGGTCAGAATCTTTCAAATAATTGGAATGTTCTTTAACTAGGGAAAAACAAAAGGATTGAGATATTTTGATACATATTGTACTGAATAATGTTTAAGATATTAGTTATTAACCATAATCATGTTTAATTTTATTCTGTTCTATCAGCATAACATCGAATAGAACATTGACAATTTTCCAATCCTTATATTGCATCTTTAAGAACTATAGGGCATCCATAATGTTCGTATGCAATTTAAAATAGACATTTTTCTATTTAAAATAGACAACTATTTTAAATTGCTCGTGAACTTTATGGACACCCTGTATTAATATTTTATAAGTGTTTGTTATTTTTCTCTGAAGTGATTTTGATGAATATTTTGTATTACTCATGATATATAATGTAAGAAAATAAAGTCTCTGCAGTTTTTGTTGAGGCAGAAAATGTTGCTCAGATCACATAACCAATCTTTGACAAAAAGGAATTATCAGAGCCAATCTAACAAGATAATCATTAGGATTTCAAAGCAAAGAGTGTTTTTCATTACTGGTATGGAATATTAGCTACTGTTGGCATTTTTAAGAAAGATCAGTGTAAAAGTCATAGCTTTTCAGATTTATCCAAAGGTAATGAAATTACTGATAAATGTTTTAAAGTATACCTGCATGATTTTTTGTTCATTTGTTTGTTTTTTGAAAAAAAAAATCTCACTCTGTTGCTCAGGTTCCCATATATGGTATCAGCCTTGCTCACACAAGCTCAGACTCTTGGTTTCAAGTAATCCTCCTGCCTCGGCCTTCCGAGTACCTGGGGCTATAGGCAACTGCCACAAAGCCTGGCTAATTTTTCTGTTTATTTATTTTCTTTAAACAGAGTCTCACTCGGTTTCTCTGGGTAGAGTGTCATGGCATCATAGTTCACAGCGACCTCAAACTCATGACCTCAAGAGATCCTTTTGTCTCAGCCTTCTGAGTACCTGGGATCCCACATATGCACCACCATGCCCAGCAACTTTTTCTATGTTTAGTAGAGACAAGGTCTTGCTCTTGCTCAAGCTGGTCTTGAACTCCTGAGCTCAAGCAATCCACCTGCCTCAGGCTCCCATAGTGCTAGGATTACAGGCATGAACCACTTCACCTAGCTTCATTGTTCTATTTTGAACATATGCAGAGTCTCACTCTTGCTCAGGCTGATCTTAAACTTCTGAGCTCAAGTCATCTGTCTTCCTGCCTTGGCCACACAGAGTGCTATAATTAAGGCATGAGCCACCATGCTCAGCCAGTGTACCTGCATTTTATCAGAAAACAATGTTCTTAACTCTCACAGTGATATCTTTCATCATGCTTAACAATTTTTTCAGCGTAATTTGATTTTTTAGAAAGTGATATGATTACTGGAGAGTATAGAAATTTCTGATTATTTTCAATTCAAACAAGTTTGCTGACAATGCTGTTCAGGTGAAAGGATCCCTATTGCTTTTCTTGTGTGCTTAATTGCCAATTACTGAAAGAAGGGCCTGGAGGTTTCCAACTATAGTAGCGGACTTGCGTGCTTTTCTTTACAGTGCTATAAGGTTTAGGTTCCTTATATACTTATATGTAAACTTTGATTTGCCTAAGACAGATTTTTAGGGGTACAAGTGTTTTTGTTTCATGCATGAACTTCCTAACATTGAAGTCAAGGCATTTAGTGTGCTCATGATGGATGTTACATGTCTACCTTCTTGGTATAATAATACGCCTCTTTATTGCTGGTAATTCTCATGGCTCTGAAATATGTTTTTTTTTTTTCCTGAATTAATATAGCTATTCTATATCTCTTTGGATTTTAATAGTACATCCTATCTCTATGTTTAACTGGTCTAAGCTTTAATCAAGTTTCTTGTGGACAACATAGTTAGTTCAGTCTTGGTATTTTCATTTTGTTTTAGCTTTTTAAAAATCCACACTGACTTTGTTTTAATTGGTACAATTCCACAATCCCACAATTCATATTTAAAATGATTAGTGTTGTGTTTGGATTATCTACCTTATTTGTAACTGTACCGATGGTGGCAGAGTGTCCCATGTAAAGCAACATTCTTTGGAAGACGCAGAAAGCTGTCTCTTTGGTGATATAGTTTCAGGATCTGAGGACACCATCTCCTGCAGTTCACCCATAGAGATTACTTCAGATGTCAGTGGCCAGAGATACACCACAGGCCATTCCTAATTTAGTCATTAATAAGAGGAATTAAAGCATTATGATTAACTCCAAACAATTGGAGTTACAAAGTAAAATGAGAGGACTCCGAATAGCTGAACTTAGGGATTTTATTAGAAAAGAAGAGTGGGAATAAAAAAGATAAACAGAATCTGAGCACAGTGGCACATGCCTGTAATCTTAGTACTCTGGGAGGCCATTCAGGAGGATCGCTTAAATCAGGAGTTGGAGACCACCCTGAGCAAGAGAGAGACTCCATCTCTAGTAAAAATAGAAAACTTAGCCAGGTGTGGTGATGGGCACCTGCAGTCCCAGCTACTGGGGAGGCTGAGGCAGGAGGATCACTTGAACTCAGGAGTTTGATTTTGCTGTGAGTTAGACTGATGTCACGGTACTCTAGCCTGGGCAACAAATGAGACTTGATCTCAAAAAGAAAAAAAAAGAAAGAAAGAATAAAGGCAAACAGAGTACTCACTACAAACAGTTTTCTCCTATATAATTAATAATAACTGAAAAGACATAATAAAAGATATATCACATTTATAATCCCCCCAAAACTTGTAAATTAATGAAGAATGAAGAAATATGAGTCTGAACCATACAAATAAACTTCATAATCTAACTAAGAAAATAATAATAAGTAGAAAAAGAGTAGAATTTAATTAAGTACCTCAACATTAATATATAATATTGTAAACGTCTCAGGTCTCCAAAATAACTTACTGTTTTGATAAATTTACAATTAAAATATGGAAAGGCCATATTAAGATATATATTATATATATGAATTATATAAGAATACGCAGGTAGAGAATAAAATAAAAAACAAAATACAGAAAATAGAAGGTTCTGTTCATCAAAAGATACCATAAGAAATGTGAGAAGATAATAATTCTAGCATAGATACTTTTTTACATAGGCAAAAATTAATTAATAATATATGTAACATGTAATAACTTCTGGAATTCAATGGTGAAAATAAACCATGACCCAAAATCTTTCCAAATGCCAGATACATTTTTTAAAGAGAGATGCAATTTTTCCTGGGGAATTGCTATTTAATATCAAACAGATTGAAAAATTAGAGTCTAAGTCTAATAATTCTCAGTGTTGCCACATTTACCAAATTATAAAATTATCATAATTCCCCTTTTGCAAATAACTAGGAATTGTGTAGACTTTAAAACTATATTCCTAAAATCTGATAATTCCTACCTTAGTGTATAGTTTACGTATATTAAAATGAGCACAGCTAAGTGGCTTCTAATATACAGAAAGCAAATTTAGAAGTCCTAGAAAGTGTCACTGGCAGGATACTGGAAATTTTATGTGTCTGTCTATTCTTAACATGAGATAATAACATAGAGGAGTGAAAAAGAATTAACAGATACATACATCATATGGATGGTCTTAAAAACACAACTGAAGAAAGAATAACATAAAGATCTCATTCAATGATATTACAACTCGAACTTCCCAAACTACAAAACATTTTTATTAGTTAAAGATACACTTGTATGATGTGAAATTAAGAGGAATACATAGAAAAGATTATACAAAATTAACTGTAGTGGTTATGAGGTAGGCTGTAAGATGTAATCAGTCAGTCACATAAGACCATAACTTTTGGCAATATTCTATGCATAAAGGTGAATGATGGGTCAACAGCAATTATTTTATTATTATTTTTAATTAGTATCCTTTGTTTGCTACTTTGCTGATGGACTATATATTTAAGAGTAGAATACAAATTGCTAACCAAACTTAGTGAATGATTAATCTTAATTATTTAAGAATCTACCTATATCCAAAGTAGATAAATTGAATGAAAGAAGGAAAAACTATACATGTGTTCTTAATGTATAATATTTTGTAAATAAGAAAAATGTAATTTCTAATAGTTATGGTTTCTATCTGTGTATAATGTTGAAATAATGAGAAAACATAGTAGGGGACAATTACTTTCTGCTTCTTATTAAAATACTCAAATAAATATTGATGAAGGCACATAGGAATAGAAGGAAATGTGCTTAAACAGCCATATAATTTCAGAGTGGAAAATGCTCTTCTAAAGCAAAATAAAAGTACAATAAAATGTAAGATGAAATTCATGTCTGTTTAATTACATGAAATAAGAAGAAGACTATTATAAGGTAAAAAGAATTAGGAAAAATTAAAAGCCAAGTGGTGATAGCTAATTTCATGTCACTTAACTGAGACATTGGATGCCCAGCTACTGGGTTACACATTATTTCTGGCTGTGTTTGTGTGAATCTTTCTGATGACCACTACTTTGGATGAGTAGGCTAATAAAGTGGATTGTCCACCCCATTGTGGGTGGGCCTTATACAATCTGGTGAAAGCCTAAATAAAAAAAAAATTGAGTAAAAAAAAGCATTAGTTCTCCCACTGCTTAGCTTTATTTAAGCTGCCAAGTGAGTTTTCTCCTGCCTTCCAACGTGTACTCAGTCTAGAACTTACTCCATTCACGTCCTGGTCATCTAATCCTCAGACTCTGTAACTGCCTGAGCCAATTCCTTATGCTAACGCTGATATGTATCTGATATACACGTGTCTCATAGAAGTCAATTTAAAAAGAAATGACAAACCAAAATGTATTGCAGAGAGTCATCACACAAAAAATTCAGTTCATATTCTACAGAAGAGGTCTCCAACAAAAAGGATGAAATGAGAATATTGGGAAAATAAAAACTAATCAGCGAAAAAGTGTTTCGGAATCTGAACTTCGGAGGGTCCACTATCAGAGACAGAAGAAAAATCTCAGAAAGAAGACTTTAATGAACATCCTCAGGACTGGTTGCTGTGAGATGAGAGAAAGAAGCCTACTTTCTTTAAAATGTAAACATACACTTTGGGACTCTTCATGAAAGTTTTATCTTTAGAAGTACACACACACACACACACACACACACACACACGTGAAAAGGTCTGATAGAATGGAAAACAACTTGTATTAAAAGATAATCCCCCCAAAAGAAGAGATACAAGTGGGCATAATACTTATGAAAATTATTTTGTTTTCTGTCATAATAAAAAAATTGAAACAGAGTTACCATTTTTATGCTATGAAACTGTTAAAGCTTAAAGTAAATACAAGGCATTTGGAGGAATGTGGTGAAATGGGAATTCTTGTATATGGTGAGTGAAATGCAAACGAATACTGTGGAGAGTGGGCTGTGAGACTTCAGGGTCCTCACAGCCTGGGGAACATTCAGGGAATGAACCCCCAAATGCTTCTCCTCCGTTCCCCAAAACAGCCATATTCCCTTCATGCTGCCTCTGCCAGGAGTCACATAGCTCTTTCTTTGTCTACTTAATTTTTTGCAGAGATCCCTATAATATTTCCCTTCCCTCTCCTTGTCATATACTAACAAAGTTAAGCAGTAACCACTAGGTCACATAGTTCTTCCTTTGTTTTGTAAATCCTCATGATCTTTCCCTTCTTGCTTCTTGTCCTGTATTAACAAAGTTGAGTAGAAACATTAATAAGATGATTTGTCTTTATTCAAGTCATTTAATCTTCTTATCATACTGTTAAGACCAAAAACATGTTTTTTGTTTATACAGTCTCCCCATATTGTCTATGCTACCTCCCCCTGGACAACCCTGTACAGATACTGTAAAAGCTGATTTTGTGCTTTGGGGCTGGCTGCAGCCATCAGCTCAGTCCGTCCTCCTGGTCCAATCCTTTGTTTTGGTGTCTTCTCTTATGCTGTATTTTCCTCATTCCCCACCAATTCCACTCTGGTTCGCTTCCCTTTGCCATGCTGGTTTAAGACAAAATTTTAACTTTTTAAGGACCTTTTATTCATGCTTTGATTTGGTCATTTAAAATGCAGAAATTAAACCTAAGGAAAGAAACAGTGACTTTTGCAATGACTTCCATATTCTGTACAAAGATTTTATTATTATTATTTTTTTTTTGCAGTTTTCTTTTTTTTTTTTTTTTTTTTGGCCAGGGCTGGGTTTGAACCCACCACCTCCGGCATATGGGGCCACAAAGATTTTTAGCTCTGTTTATAATAGTAAAGGAACAGAAATTAATAAGTAATTAACAGAAAGAAAAAAATAAGCTGGTATGCATTTATTATTATTATTATTAAAGCTATGTGTTTTAAAACAATCTATTAACACAGAATTATGGTCATGAAATATAACCTGTTTAAATAAAGGGATACGGAAGCCTGGGTGTACTATAAACTATATCTTACACATACAGAAAGACATATACGTGAAAGAAAAAGAATGCAAAAATTTAATAGAGTATTAAGAAGAAATGCTCAAAATATAAAAAGTAGTAATTTATTACAGTAAAATGCAGTTATTAGAACATATTTATTATTTCTCCCTTAGTTCACCCATTTTTAAAACATAATCTGTTTTCATTACTTTGTACTCTTTCCAATTTTTGTTACTTGAAATTTTGATTCTGATTGTACTGTACATGTCCAAGTCCAAATTTTCAACAAGTTAAACCTGTTAAAGAATTATATACAAGGTCAAACTTTCAGTTGCATCAATTAAGAAATTAAGTTAAAAATTATTCCATTCTTACCACTAGGTATTACTCATGAAATTTTAAGACAAATCTTTTTTAGAATGTATTTTTTAATGCAATTGAATTAAATGTACAAAAAGTTGCTATAAGAAATAAATCTACCCTTATGCATAGCATTAGTCACTAGGCTGCTTCAATTAATTTTTACTTGAAATGTACAGCAAATCAAAATCTGTGGGAAAACACACTTGCGTAATCACATTGATTCCTTTATTCTTTTGCTTATAAGTAGGCTTGGAAGGGTGTCAATAAAATTCATGAGTTACTCGTTGATCTGAAAGCTTCATCCCATTCCAGTCATTCCAGATTAATTATCATCCTTCTGTATCCTAGGCCCACTTTGATCAAGTTCAAGTTGAAGATATTTCACAATTCACACTCCCCACACCCCAGCCTGTCCTTAAAGCTCAGTAGTATACTTTGAGTCCTGGAGCTGAGATGTAAAACCATGAATACCTAACAAATGAGAAACGGACCTCCATGTTATAAAGGATTGTTCGTATGTTTTGTATGTTTGAGGGAACTGTCAGATTTAAGAAAACTGTGAAAAGAAGAGACATTAAGTACAGTGTTTGGTGACATTATTCGTGAGTGGTGCTTTATTAAAGAAAACATACAAGTAAGTTTATCTGTCTGTGTCCCTTTACTATCATTTAAGATACATTCCATGTATGTCAGTATAAAATAGTCATATACACGTTACTCTAAATAAATTTCTAGTCTTGCAAATCCTTGATGCCTCTTCCTGCTGGCAATGTCTGTCCTGCAGTCTGTTCCTTGGTGTATAAATAATGCTTACATGTCATTTCTGGCCTTAAGATACCTCCTGATGATAGCAGAAGATTTCAACCAAGGGGAATTTTAAATATACAGCTTAACCTACTAAAGTGGCTATTTAATATGGCCATTAATCATTATGAAAACTAGGCCAGAAATAGTAATTTCCTGAGAGGCTTAAGACTTCATTGAAGGAGATGTTCATATTAACACTGGCTTTCTTTCATAACAATGTATATATAATGAGGATATAATATGCTGACTATTCACCTTTCACTTACGGTGGTAATATTTTTCTGAATCTTAACTTTTTTCAAAACTGAAAGCAACGGTCTGGCCCCAGGGCAATGTCATACACAACAGAGAGACTAGTACTGACCTTTTAATAATGAAGAGAGGTTGTAAGCTAATTATCCTGTCTACCATATATAGCCACTATCCAAGGAGACACATCACTTAATCCATTAAACGTTGCCTCAATCTATATACATAGTAAATAATAAAAGAGAATAATTAAAGATGAACATATAATTCATGTATATGAATATATATGTTATATATATGTGTGTTATAATTTACGTATATAATTTATATATATTTAGTGAATATAAAGTTTTGCTACATTGGCTAAGCTGGCTTCAAAGTACTGGGCTCATGTGATTCTCGTGCCTCAGCCTCCCAAATAGCTGAGAATTGAGCCACATGTCACCTCACCTGGCTGTTTGCTTTCATTTTTTTTTTCTTTAGCTAAATTTTTAGTGTAAAACAATTAAATTTCCCAAGGTCACATATCACATAATCCTTAAGGCATAGATTCGGACATCAAATCAAATTTTTTTTGTTAACTTCAAAATCGTTGTTCCTTCCAGGTATGCCGTGACTTAAACTAGACTAAATCTCCACTGAAATGTTCATTGTTCAGTTTGAGTTCCTGCATGTGGAAAGAAATATACAAATCTGAGAGCATTCTGGAGAGAGCATATAAGTAAGTAATATGAAATTTGTGACATTAAATTAAGTTTTCACATATTTGCCTCTCTTTTCACAAATATTTTATCATTAACTACTGAAAATATTCCTGTGAAATGTGTTAGAAAATCTTGCTATCCACTCAGGGTAGGTTACCAGGAACTGTAACCCTGAAATTCTTAAATTGATATTATTGCCCAAGAAATACTGTTCAAAACATTAGGGCACGATGTAAGGGTATATGGTTTACCTCTCGGGTGGGAGACACAACTACAAGAGGGATTCTACCTAACTAATGCAAACATTGTAACCTGGTTGTTTGAATCCTCACATTAGCCTGAAATTTAAACAAAAAAAAATCAGGAACTAAAGAAAAAGATTAGTTGTGGAAAGTAAAATCTGGAAAAACGTGTATTTTCAGTGTTTGGCCACAATTTGTTTCATTGCATATCATCAAAGAACAAGTTGAGAGGAAAAATTAAAATGCTAGGAAACAGATTTTATTACCAAAGAACAAAATATCATTCAAAAACATTAAAGTTCTCATAAAGTTAACGTGAGTCTGGATAGTGGAAAACAGGAGTGATGTCTCAGTAAGATGGTGGCCAAGCTACAGTATCTTTGAGTCTTAGTTTCATTAACTCTAAAATGAAGGTAGACCTTTCATCGCTCTCTGCATTTTCTGGAAGCAAATATCACGATTACTCATCAGCTCTTTATAATCTCTAGGAAATTTATATTCAATATAAAATGGTGTGGTGCCCTTAATAGGGTTGTCAGGTGTTACCTCTCTGGACCCGTAAGAAAGTCATACTCTTTGTTAAAAGATGTTTTTCAAAGAGATTCTCAATATAATAAGTGTTGTGAAGGAAATGTTTATATTCTCCCTATGGGAGGCAGGCGGGCTGAATTCCTTCCAGACCTTACAACTCAGGGTGAAGTGTCCAGGCAAGAGAACGTCTACCTGACTATCCCTGTGTAGGGATTCAGCAGTGCAGGTGGGCTAAGACCTTTAGATTCTTGAATAGTAGTTTAAATTAGGGAAGATAAGATAGCTCAAAGAGGAAACTTGTTTTCCCCTTTCTTTTCTCCCTGTATATGTTATCTGGCCATTTTAGATGTTCCATTATCCTATGTTCTTATTTACTCAACTGCTGCCCTTTACCCAACCTTCCTGTGTGCTGTGAGCAACCCTTTATTTTATCTTTAACTGCTGCACATTCTTGCATGAACATTTACTCTGTTGCTGTATTCCATTAAAGACCCCTGAGAAGCAGGACCAGTGCTTCACTGTCTTGAGCTGCTGGCAGGAATGAAGGACTATGTATCCTTCCTCTGCTCCCAGGATTTTATGCACTAAGTTTATGGTAAAGTCTCATGTTTTTTTCTAGTGCCGTCTCTTTTGTCAACCACCATCCCAGGTTGCGGTCCATGAGAACTCAGACAAAACCCAGATAACTGTTGAAACAATCTCCTATGTGATGGTATTTGAAGATGGGTCCTTGAGGAGGTATATCTATTAAGTTTGGATGATGTCATGAGGGTGGGGCCCTCACAATAGGATTAGTGCCCTTATAAAAATGAGCCAACAGAGCGCTATTCTCTCCCCCTCTCCTTCTCTCTGCCACATGAGGACACAGTCCTGGATTTCAGATGATAAAACTGAGTCAACACTATATTCTATATTTTAAGTTCATCATTTCCTGTAAGTCAGGAAAGACACCAACCATGATTTCACCCTGATCTCAGACTCCCTGCCTGCAGACAGAAAGAAAATTATGTATTGTCTAAGCCACTCAGTATTTTGTTTCGGCATCCTGAGAAGATCAAGAGTCTAAGGTATGATGATTTATTTCACCATTGTGGTTTAAAACAAAAGAAGCTAGGACTCATTGGGTTATTATGTCTAGGCACTATAGATTTTTTTCCATTCTAACAAATGAGAATTTATATTGTGAATTTAAACCCAGAACCATAATTTATTACTAACTCAGAGTTAAAAGGAAAACAAATAACTCTCTAAGTAGAAAGTGTTAATGGTAAAGTTCTGAAGAGTAGGAAAATGTTCCATCTTCAGCCAAAATCATTCAAGCATAACTGGATCAAAGATCATATGCAGAATGCTTCCTTCAGTGAGACCACAGGACCAGAAGGTATCACATGGACCCAAGCCAGTTCCGAGCACTGCAGCTGACAGGAATTATCTCAGCACTTCAAACTCTGTTCTTTCCAACTCTTCTTCCATATTAATGCCTACATAGGTTCCAAAGCTGCCCAGATGTCCTTTATGTGCAGGAATACTGTTCCCTTTTAAAGCAGAGTGGACTGAAAGGCTCTCAAGGAAGTAGCAGAAATTGTAAATAAAATGACTCAATCGCATATATGAGCTGAATTTCCTACTTCTTAACCAAGATAATCAGAGTAGAGAGATAATGAGAAAACATGAATGTGAGATTAAATGCTGTTCTGGTGATGAATACTGGGGAGTAGAAATTAGCAGAAGGAGAGCTCATAGCTAATAGTTTGGATGGAAATTATATAATGAGCTAGGCCACTTTTAATAGCTCTTCCTTCCCTGATAACACTTAAGGTATTCTTTCAGTGGACCATGGAAATCCCATTACTCTCCAGATGAGAGTTGCAAACAAATCATTCACTATAAGGCTCACTCTACCTCTATTTTATGCAAACAGGCCATGATGAATGCCAAATAAAAGTTTTTTTAAAAACTTTAATTTAAAAAATCTCCATCTATACAACTATATTTCATTCTTTGAATTATTTTACAGTACGTCCTCGGTGTGTTTCATAAATTGTTTTTCCAATCATTTTAAGTGCTACTTAACTACTTTTTTAATTTATAAATTAATAAGAAATATTTTTTAAGTGCCAGATCATAAAAAATAGCTCTTTGAAAATTATTGTCTTATATTTCAGATGAGAAAATTAAGTCAAAACAATATCTCATTTTTAAGTTCATCATTTAGAGTGAAGGTACTTACTGTACTCAGAAGAAAACATTCATTATATTGTTAAATATTCAAAATGAACTTTCTCCTGAATGAGGGAAATTGAATAAGTGATTGATATTCCTGCTTTAAAATTTCTGTAGAAAATGTTTTATATGTGTTTTCACAAATAAAATATTCTCTTTTCTGTTTACCATGCTTCCCATATGGAATTCTAGGTTGTGATTACAGCCAGAAAGTTCAGGTAAATGCACAAAAGCAATTTTCCATTCCTACACAAGAAGGATGAACTCTTAAATCCCTATTGATCTTTTACTTCCTATGTTAAATTCTATGGTCATATTTAGTTCCCATAATAATTTTTCCACTTTAAACTCACACTTAATGCTACCTTGCTTTCACAGCCGCAGTATAATTTTCATCCAAGTGTTCTTTTCACTTGAAAAATCCTTTTAGCCTGGCTTTATACAGTCTTAAAAAACATTTATTTTGAAGTAATCACATCTTCACAGAAAGCTGAAAAGAAATGTGCCGAAATATCGCATAATCCTCACCCATTCTAACCCAGTGGTGATATCTTGCGTAATTAGAGGGCAACATCAAAACCAGAAAATTGGCCTAGGTTATCCTTTCTTTATTCTGAGCTAAATGAGTTAAAAAATTTCTCTTAAACATTTGACTTTTACACAAATATATGTGTGTGTAAATATCTGTACATTGGAAGAATCAGTTCAAGAGACCTATTGTACATATAATGATATAGTTAATAACAGTTTATTGATTACTTTAAAGTTACTGAAAATAGATTTTACGTGTTCTCCTTACAGAAAAACTGATAAATAGGCGAAGTAATGCATGTTAATTAGCTTTATTTAGCCATTCCATGAAACACACATCAAAACATCATGTTCTACATCATAAATACTATTTTCATTTTCTATTTTAAAAACCTAAATAAATAATTAAAACATAACTGTATATTAAATATTGAAAAATTAGCTAATGTTTCCTGTGTCTATAAAAAATTGCATATTTAAAAGACCATTCTTACCAACATATCTTAATCATATGGGATTCAATTGTTCTTTGCTTCTGTGCCTTTCTTTTTCTAAGATTAGGTTTCTTATGAAAAAATTAACTGGACAATATCCATCCTTTGTTTAAAGCAACACAATGAACACAATGTAGTAGCAATTTAATATTCTTAATTGAATGGTCTCAGTGTCCATTATACCCTCAGAGAAATGCATTCGGATGGCGCTTCAGGAACCTGTCTGCTATTGAAGCGTCTCGAGCAGATGCCTCGTGTAAGGTTTCAGGAAAATGATAATCCATATTTAATAAATATATTACATACTTTTCTTCTGAAATCTGACTTAGAGCTTAATATTTTGCTGTCATTTCCAGTGAGTTGGGAATGAAAATCCCTGTATCACAGTATGTATGAGGTAATTTTGTATATCATTAATTTTACAACTTCCATGAAGATGTTAGGGTGAGATTTCAGATTTCAGTTTTTGTGGAATCAATTATCTAAAATACTGATGGGAAATTAAGATGATACAAAGCTCCCATATTTCTCCTTTTTTCAGTTATTGAAATGTCTTGAATTTGGGATCCAATTCACCATATTTTACATTGGCATCCCCTTATTTAGACCTGGGGGAGGGAATATAGATTTTATGTAAGTTTCAACTCCTCCAAAATTATTTATGAAGCACCATTAGTCTGAAAGCAAGGAAAAAGAAACCTGAATCTTCAGTTCTGTGTCGGAAAGGAATTAGAACAAAAACGTAGCATTAGGCTGTAGCCAGTGTTTTCTGTTTTCAAGAAATAGGCAAATAGCTTTGAATTATTTTAGGATTTAGCACCATTAACTTGCGAAGGGCTTCAGGAATGATGGAATGGGTTTACAGGCCATCTGGAAATTGATAAATAATAATAAAAAACAATTAGTTTTCACTTTTAAAGGACCCAAGAAAATATCGCCAGATTTGGGATAGTAAGTGATAGAGAGAATGTTGACATAGCAGGATTAGGAGACATTGAGACATATGCAATGTTTCTAACATCCGTGCACTTTGGGTATCATTACCTTTATTTAAAAATTTGGAAAATTAAAGTTCATAAAAGTTAAGTAACTTACCTATGGTTTCAAAGGTATCAACTGTCAAAACAAGGACTTAAATTCAATTGTGACTACACCAAAACTTTCATGGATGTCCCAACTTTTGGCTTCTCTGTGCTACACTGGAAGAAGTCTGGGCCATGCCCTAAATACACAAATAGTAACAAAAGCTGATGGCCAAAGACAAAGGTCTGTGCATAATTTTCGTGATATTCTCCATCACAAATAAGAAAAAAAGTCTTTATATAATCTGCACTTCTCCTGTGGGCCATGCGTTGGCCTTGCACAGTTCCTTCCGCTAAAATGATAGAATTCTTTGTGTTTAAGAAATTCTGAAAAATGATAAAAAGATCTTGCCATTTTTTTCCAATTAGAGTCAAAACTACAATGTGTATATGTGGAGAAAATAATAAAGCTATTTGCTAGAAATACAACAGTTAGAAAGCATGGAAAAAGTACAAACAAGTACACGTGACTGAATTCCATATGTGGTTACAATTTCTAGAACTCTACATATTCAGCACCAATAGTTATTTGACATTACACATACATTTCTCACACTCCTCTCTAACCAGGAGTTCCTCCGCTGGCCAGGTGGGACTTTTCTTTCCATATTGAATTAGTCAGGGTTCTCTGGAGAAACAGAGATTTATTATAAACATCATTTCATGTGATTATGGAAGCTGAGCAGTCCCAGGACCTGCTGTCTACAAACTGAAAGCCAGGTAAAGCCAGGGGTGTAGCTCCAGTCCAATCCAAAGGCCTGAGAACCAGAGTGGCTAATGATTTAAGTCCCAATCTGAGTCAGAACGTCCCAGAACCAGAAGCACTGATGTCCAAGGGCAGGAGCAAATTAATGAGCCTGCTTCAGAATGGAGAGCAAACGCGCCCTTCCTCCCTTCTCTGGTTCCCCGCGGGCCCTCAGTGGGTTGCATGATGCCCACTCAGGCTGGTGAGGGCGGATCTCAGTCGGCCAGTCCACATGCTATTCTCTTCCAGAAAGACCTGCACAGAAAACCTAAGTAATGTTTACTCGCTATCTGGGAACCCTTTAGCCCAATAATTTTACATCTTCTGATATTTGCTCAGCACTCATGGACTCTGCTTCCCGTCAGCATCCAGAAATAGCCTCCACTCATTCTTCCAAAACAACAGCTCAGGTTTTTGAAGCACTAGTAAAATAGGAAGTAATCATGTGTGTAATGTTACTTTCACACATTAAACCAATTATAGCCCAAGAATGTAGGGAAAGGGGATAGGAAGGGGAGGATGGGTGGAGGGAGGGTAGTCGGTGGGATCACACTTACGGTGCATCTTACGAGGGTACATGTGAAATTTACTAAATGTAGAACACAAATGTCTTAACACAAAAACCAAGAAAATGCCGTGAAGGCTATGTTAACCAGTTTGATGAAAATATTTCAGGGCAGTGCCTGTGGCTCAAAGGAGTAGGGCGCTGGCTCCATATGCAAGAGGTGGTGAGTTCAAACCCAGCCCTGGACAAAGCTGCAAAAAAAAAAAAAAAAAAAGAAAAGAAAAGAAAAGAAAAGAAAATATTTCAAATTGTATATAAAACCAGCACATTGGCTCGGCGCCTGTGGCTCAACGGGCTAAGGCGCCAGCCATGTACACCTGAGCTGGCAGGTTTGAATCCAGCCCTGGCCAGTTGCAACTGAAAAATGGCCGGGCATTGTGGCAGGTGCCTGTGGTCCCAGCTACTTGGGAGGCTGAGGCAGGAGACTCGCTTGAGCCCAGGAATTGGAGGTTTCTGTGAGCTGTGATGCCACAGCACTCTATCCAGGGTGACAGCTTGAGGCTCTGTCTCAAAAAAATAAAACTAAGTAAAACCAGCACATTGTACCTCATGATTGCATTAATGTACACAGCTATGATTTAATAAAAAAAAAAGACAGAAAAATGAAAAACATCTGCAGAGAGAAATGGAGTAAAATAACAGAGAAAGCCCATTTCCCGGGTTCCTTGTGGCTTTCCATTACTGCGTTCCTTCTGAGTCGAAATTCCATCTCTGCCATGGACTCCAGGTATATTTTATTCAGTCTTGTATCATAAAATTATTGCCTTGACTAATTAAAAAAAAAAGAATTTCTCAAAGGGTTTGGAGTAGTCATCTTCTCTGTCAACAGATTCCTTTTTCACTTAATAATTTATTATATTTTTAAAAATGTTAAATTTTTAATTGGCATGGGTAAATAGTGGTTATACAGGCAGTATTTGTAGGGTACATTTTCTTTTTTACTACAACCTAATAATTGCTGTTACATTTTCCTCCTCTGATTCTTCAAACTGTTGTGTCTAAACTGAGTCTTCTTATCAAGGCACACGTGTCACAGTTCTCTTTCTCGACTCTTGTTTAAGCATTAGCATCTCTGCAGTCTTCCACAGACTTCAACTACGGTCCTAAAATTTGTGTCATTTCAAGATTTTGGACCTCACTGGGTGAGAGGGATAATTCGAGATGGGATGTAACACATGGTATATATACTCAATTTACTTTCTCCATATCTCTGAGGGGAAGGATATGGCTCTGAACTAAATGATACGATGGCATTGATTCCCTGGATAGCAATGATCTCAGACATAAGGTTATTATTAATGAGGGATCAGAGATATCCATTGTTAAGCATTTCTTTCTATTATTTTTACACAATCTTAATTTCCAAAATTATTTCTAATGGATGCCCCACAGAAGAGGTATAACTTCTCAGATACAAATTATGTTAAAAAAACATAAATAGAACACAAAAAGAAAATTATATATATTCAAGTTTTGATAAGCTTTGAGAGTTACTTTTTCAGGATCAAATGTAGGCTGTGGTCTACTCCACCCCAAGGTTCAGAAATTTCTTTAGTTTTTGCAGTATTAGAACACCTGCCATTCAGAAATGACCTGAGCTAGATATCCATAAGTTTTCTCCAATTGCAATGGATATTTTAGCTACTTTGAGGTTTAAGGATTTACAGGAAAATTGAAATCCACTTGTATATTGATTTTTCAATTAATATGCTGTTATATATAAGTAAATTAATGTAATTATTAATAGTTATTCACACAAAGAAGGCAGGAAGTTGAGTGATTCTCCTATAGCCGAAAACTGAAATAATATGAAATTATCTCCCGTCAAAACTTAAACCTGATCTTAGAATGCAGGTTAATTTAATTTAGTAATGGAAAATATTTTTCTTAATCCTTCACTTGGCTTTTGTATTGTTTTGTTTTTTGAGACAGAGTTTCACTGTCACCCTCAGTAAAGTTCTGTGGCATCACAATTCACAGCAACCTCAAATTCTTGGGCTTAAATAATTCTCCTGCCTCAGCCTCCCAAGGAGCTGGGACTATAGGCACCTGCCACAACACCCAGCTATTTTTTTTGTTGTTGCACTTGTTTAGTTGGCCCAGGCCAGGTTCGAACCTGCCACCTTCAGTGTATGTGGCTGGTGCTGTAACCACTGTGCTACGGGCTCTGAGCCTTTATCCTTCACTTTGATTTCTAAGAACACATGAAGACATTTGTCAATAATCAAACAGTATTTTATAATTAACAGAAACAGCTTATAAAATAAATTCTCTTTTAAAAATTTCAATGAAGAAAAAGAGGGCCAATTTCAAAACAGGTTAATACATATATGAATAACTAGGGTTCATTATTATGCATCAGCACTGTTCTAATTGCTTAGCCTGTATCATCTTAATTATTTCCCTAAATAACTCTAGAATAGAATTATTTTGTCCATTATACAAATAGAGGGAGTGAAATTTGGAGGGAGGGTTAAACAAATTACCCAAGGGATAGATCTAACATTCTAAAATTGATCTATTCCTGACACAACCTTCTATTCAACCTCCTAAATTTTAAATATGAAGGAAACTAGTTTTTACCACATAATTTGTAGAAATTCTTTCCAAGATCTCAAGAAAATCCTTGGTTTATTTTAAATCAGAATTCAGTAATCTCAACAAATACTTTGTTCTCCTATTTATTGCACTAATCAAGTCCAACAATTGATGGACATGTTTGCAAAACTTTTAAAATAAAAATGTATTTTATTTTAAATATTTAAGTATTTGTAAATGTCTCAGGATATAAAATCAATGTCCATAAGTCAGTTGCCTTTGTATATGCCAACAACATCAAGATGAGAGGGCAATCACAGACACAACTCCCTTCACCATTGCCTCAAAGAAAATGAAATACTTAGGAATATACCTAACAAATGAGGTAAAAGACCTCTATAAAGAAAATTATGAAAGCTTAAGAAAGGAGATAGTAGAAGACTTTAATAAATGGAAGAACATACCATGCTCATGGCTGGGAAGAATCAACATTGTTAAAATGTCTATACTTCCCAGAGCAATTTACTGATTCAACACCATCGCTATTAAAATACCAACATCCTACTTTTAAGACCTGGAAAAAATGATTCTGTGCTTTGGATGGAACCAGAAAAAAACCCCGTATAGCTAAGGCAGTTCTTAGTAATAAAAACAAAGCCAGGGGTATCACCATACCAGATTTTAGGCTGTATTACAAGGCCATGGTGGTCAAGACAGCATGGTACTGGCACAAAAATAGAGACATAGATACTTGGAATCGTATAGAAAACCTGGAAATGAAACCAATAACTTACAGCTGTCTAATCTTCGATAAACCAAACAAGAGTATTCAGTGTGGGAAAGACTCCCTATTCAATAAATGGTGCTGGGAGAATTGAATATCCATATGTAAAAGACTGAAACTGGATGTGCACCTTTCTCCCCTCACAAAGATTGATTCGAGATGGGTAAAGGATTTAAATTTAAGGCCTGAGACTATAAAAATCCTCAAAGAAAGAATTGGAAAAACACTGAAAGATATTGGCCTGGGGAAAGACTTTATGAGGAAGACTGCCATGGCAATAGCAACAACTGCAACAATAAACAAATGGGGCTTAATTAAACTGAAAAGCTTCTATATAGCCAAGGAAACAACAACCAAAGCAAATAGACAACCTACCCAATGGGAAAGGATATTTGCACATCTTGAATCTGACAAAAGTTTAATATCCAGGATCTATACAGAACTTCAATTAATCTACAAGAAAAAAACAAACAATCCCATACATCAATGGAGAAGAGAGATGAATAAAATCTTTTCTAAGGACGACAGACAAATGGCCAGTAAACACTTGAAAAAATGCTCATCATCCTTAATTATTGGAGAAATGCAAATTAAAACCACCCTGAGATAACATCTAACTCCAGTGAAAATGGCCTATATCACAAAATCTCATGATTGCAGATGCTGGCGCGGATGTGGGGAGAAAGGAACACTTTTACACTGCTGGTGGGACTGCAAACTAATACAACCTTTTTGGAAGGAAGTATAGAGAAAGCTCAAAGAATTCAACCTAGACCTCCTGTTTGATCCTGCAATCCCATTGCTGGGCATCTATCCAGAAGAAAAAAAAGAAAAAACTTTTATTATAAGGACATTTGTACGAGGCTGTTTATCGCTGCCCAATTTGCAATTGCCAAAGTGTGGAAACAGCCTAAATGTCCTTCAACCCAGGAGTGGATTGGTAAGCTATAGTTTATGTACACAATGGAATATTACTCAGCCATCAAAAATAATGGAGACTTTGCAGCATTTATACTAACTTGGATGGAGGTGGAACATATTATTCTTAGTGAAACATCACAGGAATGGAGAAGCATGAATCCTATGTATTCAACTTTGATTTGAGGAAAATTAAAGACAATCAACAACACAGTGGGGCATGGGGGAAGGAGAGAGCAGACAGAGAAGGAGGGAGGGGGCGAGGGAAAGAAAACCAAAAACAAAAGAAAAGAAAATAGTGACTAACTTTCATATAAATTGGATTCAATTTTGACCAAAGTACATTACTTAAATATTATTTTTTTAATTCAACTTGTCAATATGTTGTTTAGGATATTGCATCCTCATCTATAGGTGAAACATGTTTGTAATTTCCCTTTATAACAATGTATTTTCTCTAATTTCAATACCAGGTGTATCCAGATCAAATAGAATGATATTGAA
>CAUYRH010111393.1:0-19313 GCA_963574655.1 Perodicticus potto | reverse complement strand
TAGCCTTCATATGAAAGCTATAAATTAGCTTCATAGTAGGGCTGAGTACATTGGATACTTTTTGGATACTTAACTTTTTATTGGAGAAAAATTTTGCCCCAACTTTTACTACTCAAGAAATATGATATTATTAAAGATGTTTAAACAGGTCTATTAGATTTTTCAAAGATTTCCTAAAAGAATAATTTTAAAGTTATGACGGTTCTAATATAGATTCTTTTTCTCTCTAGAGTAAATACTAAGAAAGTGCCTAATATTAAGACTTTAAAGAAATTTAATTCCAGAAATAGTGAAGCATGAAATTGAAGGTACGACAATAGGGATTGATTACTAAATCAATAAAGGTTAATGTCAAAGAATTATGCATTCTGATGAATTCCCAAGACCAAGAAGATTGACTGGTGTTTCATTTCTTTATCATTTCATTTATTTTCAAGGTTTTTAAATTGAACATTGTGCTTCAGCTGATGAAAATCATATTAACTGTACAAGATATGAAATTTACAGTCTCTTTACCTGGAGTATTGAGAAATAAATTCTATAGTTTTAAAATAAAACTACTTTATTTGGCTTTTTAAGAGTTCTGAAATCCTATTAATAGCTAAACAAAGCTCAAGACTATTTTAAGTGTTCTATTTTTTAATTTATTTAACACATACTATGTTTTTAAAAAACACATACTATGCTGACTCTTTGAATAAAGAAGAAACTACTTACATTTGCTCATTAACAATTTAATTCTAAACCTATTCTTCATTATTGCAGAACATGTACTAATATATTAAATTTTTTCAGACCATTTTATTGAAATACAATTGTCACAATTTAGTTAGTCTAAATCAAAAACCATAGTGGAAATACATAGTACCTCTTAAAGGTAATGAAGAAAATTCAAAAGGATATTCAAAGAGCAACGTCATTCATGAGATACATTTAATTTCTTATGGAATGATATACATTTAATAGAAAAGGAAACCACAAATAATCCTTGGAAGTTAAAATTGATTATCATTATCATGCTATGCAGAATAATGGCTTCCCATAATTGTCTATATCCTAATTCTGAGAATATGTGAATATGTCACGTTATATGGCAAAAGGTAATTAACATTTCCTTTGTTTAATACAAAAGGCAACCACAAATAATCCTTGGAAGTTAAAATTGAGTATCATTATCATGCTATGCATAATAATGGCTTCCCATAATTGTCTATATCCTAATTCCCTGAATATGTGAATATGTCACATTATATGGCAAAAGGTAATTAAGATTCTAGAATTAAGTTTGCTAATCGGGTGACTTTAAAATAAAGACATTAATAACCAGAATACACAGAGAACTCAAATGTATTAGCAAGAAAAGAACAAGTGATCCTATCTCAGGATGAGCGAAAGACTTGAAGAGAAACTTCTCCAAAGAAGACAGGTGCATGGCCTACAGATACATGAAAAAATGCTCATCATCCTTAATCATCAGAGAAATGCAAATCTTGAGTGTTTTGTACTAAGTAAGAAATTTATCTTCCTTCCATGTTCAGTGGAGTTAATTCTTTAAGATATGAGGACCTGACACTATTTGATTAGTCATCTTTAGAAAATTCTGTGACTATGGTTATTTAATTATCTGGCTTTTATTCTATTTCATTTTTTCACAATTTATTTTCTTTAATATAAGTTTGTTTTGTATTATAGATGACTGATTGAGTACCTTCTATTAGATATTTTCTCTTTCAAATTAGATTAGATAATTAATTTTAACTTGATTTAGATTAGATTTGGTAATTCACTTACCATCATAATTTTATGATACAAATTTTTACTATTAAACATCATTCTAAACATATTAAACTACCTTCAAACACAATATTCTAAACTTTGGCTTTTGCAACTACTTTTTCAACCTATTTCTTCTTGGACTTAATATTTTCTGCTTCTTTTAGACTCCAGTCTAAGTGCACCTGTAGAATGTTGTAGGAATATCTCCAAGTTTGGTTAGGGTCAAAATTCCTGTTCTTGCAGAATTTCCTTATTAAAACATATCTCACATTCTCTTTTAATTCTCATTTTAACTTTTTTCTTTTCTACCTTATGTTAAGATCATTGAGATAAATAACTAGTTTGTAATCATCGTAGTGTCTTGAAGGCTTGACATTTAGTAGGTACTGAATGAATTAGAGGAATAAATTGTTGCA
This sequence comes from Perodicticus potto, assembly GCA_963574655.1. Taxonomy (NCBI): domain Eukaryota; kingdom Metazoa; phylum Chordata; class Mammalia; order Primates; family Lorisidae; genus Perodicticus; species Perodicticus potto. The sequence goes on along the minus strand of CAUYRH010111393.1, from coordinate 17,121 downwards.
CTGACAAATTGATTTTCTAAAAATCTTTGTTCAAATAAAATTGTTCTCTGTGGCAAGCATGGAGATTCAACACCTGGATTTCCTTTCCAGAGAGAACTTCTTGATTAGCTGAGAAGAGTGCAGTTAGCTGACAGAGCCAACCTCCTGTGCCTTCACGAAAAGCTTCAATTTATGAGTGGAAAACAACTTTTCCTTGCTGGCTAAAACCAAATACTGGGTATGGTATGCAAAATATGTTTTTTGCCATTCACTGCTGTTATTCCCTTATAAAATGCTTGTACTATTAACTTCTAAAGGACCAACTGACCCAACTACTGATGTAAAAGAATACATAACAATCTCCATGCTTATTAGCTTGACTAATTTGTTCAAAAACTAAAGTATGTAAATAAAACACATGTACCCCCTAACATTCTGAAATAAAAATTTATAAAAATGACACATCACCTCTAAAATCTGAAATGACAGAACACAAAATATTTTCAAGTCTAAAATGAATTCAGTTCCTCCTAAATGCTCAGTTGTAAATTGAGAAATACCTTTCACTTATTCATCCTCAGTCAGCCTTTTGCTTCAAGCTCTCAGTGTGTGGAGCTTCAGTCTTGTTTATTTCTGTCAATTTAAGTTTTCTAATAAATGTAGGAGTTATTTTCACTCTTCCATTAGTTTTATCTCAGAGAATCATTTTAAATTTTTGGCCTGGATATAATATTTTGTTGTTACAACTCTAAATTAATCTTACAGCTCCTCTCTGAAATATGGAGAGTGTCACATTAATACTTACACTTTACTTTCTCAGCAACATTAACAGTTTGTTTATGATTATAGCTATTAATTCTTGTTTTCCTGTTTTGCAGAGAATTTCACAACAGAGGTCAAAACTTAGTTTCTAACTGCAGTCTCTATAATTAGATCCGCTATTATTAAAAACTCAAAAGTGAGACGTCTAAAGCCCAATTTACTTAACTCTCTAAGATGCAGTGATTTTAGAGACAAAACTAAAGCAAATCAAATAAACTGTTATCTAGGTACTGCATACTATTACGTATCACAGCATACTATCAAGACATTTTTAATTTGAATATGTAGTTATATGTTCTCTAAATCTTACTCTTCTCTCTCTATTTCCCTTCTTAAAATTTATAATCCAATAACTACTAAGTTAGGTTCCCATGTGAAGAATGGTGGGGGCAGTGCTGGCCCAGAGCAGAGTATCATGGCCTAAGGAAGATGGAGGTGTCCACATGGTGGGGGTGGCATAGGATGCTGACTTAGTGCGGGGCATTAGAGTCCAACTCTGGAGAGTATGTCCATGTAGAGAAAGCCCAGGGGAGGAATCATAACTTGAATGGAATGAAGCAGGAGTCAATGTGTGGGGACTATTCCTCAGGAAGAGTTCAAATCCAAGTGCGTTAAGGAGCAGGTCTACTTGTTCGTGTGAGGAGCGTGAGGAGTGATCACAAAAGGGGTCCGTTTTATGTGAAAGAATTGAATTCATTGATATGTATGCAAAATGAGGAGAATCGTATTTTTTTACCAGAGGAAAGAGTTATAAACATGGAAAGAGAGGAGATAAAATGAACTCTGTATGACTGAATTGGGAATTGGAGTACAGGTATGAACTCACAGTTTTGCATAAGCAGATGGATGATGGCTATATGCAAATATACAGATGCAAATGTGTATTTATACACAGACACATGCAAACACACCTGCCTACATAACATGAACACTTTAGCTCTATCCACTGAAGGATGCTTGCTGCTGTGACACCTCAATAGGAGCAAACAATTTTTACAGCAAGATCTTGCTTTCCTGTGACCACTCCCTGTTAGAAGAAATTAATGCTCATTAGAGATAGGGCTGAGCACCCAGGCATCAATGTTTGCATTTGATTACAATCATTAAAAAATTGTATACATTCACTTCCCACAGATAACAGTATTAAAATAAAAACCATTAGTATTTTATAAAAAATATTTATAAATGGATAGATGGAAAAGCATCTGAACCAGAAAGTACGAGGTGGGTACTATGTACTAGGATGTGAATGTAATTTCTAAAATTCTAACTTCTGTACCTATCTCTAAATTCACCCCAAAATGTAATTTTATCATTTACTACATCACATTTTAGTTTGTTAACCAATTATTATTATTTTTATTGTTATTATTATTGTATATTTTTAAATTTTTCCCCATGTTATTTTCGCTCTGCATGATAGAAGAAAATCATAGTTTGATTGATTTTTGCATCCTGATGACTAGCAGGAAAAAAATTTTAATTACTATTATTAAGGGTACAGATGAATGCCTTGGGTAGATAACATTCATTGACCATTACGGCCATATTCAGAGACAAAGAACTGCCATAGACTTTGGCCATTAGAGGCCAAAATGGTTAAGATAAAAGTAAATGTTCTTAGAAATTATTCCGACACTCTCTCCACACCCTTTTTAAAAAGTGGATTTACTGTTAGGTCAAAGAATTTAGTAAATAGAAATGAGGAATCATTTTGAAAATCACTAGACCAGCATAGGACACTTTATATTTGTGCTTAAATTTTCTCATATCCTTTTAGCACCACTTCTATTTCCTACTCTCCTATGAAAACTATACTATGTTTCATAAAGGTACTTGAATATTTAAGTAGTCTTGTCAAATATATAGTGTATTTTGGGAATAAACGATTTAATTTATATAAAAAGCATTCTTCTATAAAAATCCTCATCTCTCTATTACTTAAAATTATACTTCCATTCCCAGAAGTTTTAAGACACATTCTCTGTGATATATACATAGATGTGGAATTGCTGAACCTTAGAAAAAATACACACTTAATATCAATAAATCATGCCAGATGCTTTCCAGGATAGTCACAAGAACTTACACTCCTGAGAGTAGCATGTGAGCTTCCCCTCTCCCTGAGTCTTTCCGAACCCTTGGTGTTCTATTACAATGTGATATTTTATTATTGCGTTGTATAATTGTTTTACCACTTTTCTAACATGGGTATAGGATAAATCCTTCTTATTTTAATGGTCCAGAGTTTGGGGTTGTTAATTACTAAAGCATAACCTGTCCTCATTGATCCAATGTCTGTTCAAGTTTTCACTCTGCTGAATGTCTACAGCTGCATCAGTTGAGTGTCCCTGAGGTTGTAAAGCTCAGAGATTTACTATGGTGATTGGATATTGAAAGTACTCTGAGCATTTGTTTTTTGTTACTACCTCAACAACTATTTATGCTGGAAAGTGAAAAGGATGCTGGAGTGCAACACCAGCCGATTGTAAGCATGTAAAATGTCTATTAGTTCATGCAATTTCTACTATTATTGATGATGGATCATAATTTTGGAGTTGTTCAACTGTGAGAGACCTAAAACACAGGTCTCTAATTCTCTACTCAAGTAGTTACATGACAATACAACACAATGGTTAGCATAAAATGTTCAATTCCTGAGTATGTAATAGCTTATTTAGGTACATGAGAAATTTGATTAAAGCAACGGCAATCAAAGTATTGATCAAGTCAGTAGAATTAACCACTCTCCTTAAGTAGTCGCAAAAATAGTTGCCATCTAATGTACTCAGCCATTTGGAACAGAGATAAATTGTCACGATTTCTATAAAGCATTACTTTTAATTAAGCATAGCAATGGAAGAGCTATGCTCTTAAAATAATTAGGCTTTATGCCAATTAATGTGATAGAAACAACACAAAGTAACCAATTTGTTAGGCAGAAAGAAAAGAAAGCAAAATAAAATCACATGAACTTTTGATTTTTTGGTCTGTATTTTATTTTTTGCTATAAGCACTTACATCAAGGTAAAACTCCACTGTGTCTTACTGTTTCTTATTTTATTTATTTTATTTTTTATTAAATCATAACTTTGTACATCGATGCATTTATGGGGTTCAGTGCACTGCTTTGATATACGTGGTGTCTTATTCTTCACCTGACAGTAAGGTTGTCATTGGCATTTCTTCATTATCGGCTTTCCCAGTTGGACACTGGGAATAATGAATTCCTATGGCATGGCTCGTTGTAAAAGCATAATGAGATCTACAAGGATAAGGCCCAGGGCTCTCTTTTTATTGCAGGACATAGAAACCCAATATGAACCAGTTCAGGCAACACAAAGAAGCATAAAATTTGGAAAGGAATAGAGGAACTTAAATGAATGGCAAAATTTGGGCAAAATGCAATCAATATTTTACAAATTTGTCTCTTATTTGTTCCAAATTGTCTACACTAGTTTAATTCTCTCACCAATGATATCTTCATGAGACTGTAACCATGACCTCTACATGTTTCCAGTTTGAATACAGGAAATTTAAAACTTAGGTTACCTTAGTTCCAATTCCAAAATTGTAGAATGACACTCCTGAATAGCCTGGTGTTAATATCAAAGTCATCACCATGGCAAAGGGGTGACTGATTGGTCAGAATACTTGACTCACAACTCTCATTAAAATATATGATTGACGTTAAGGGAAAAATAACAACAACTAAGTAGGACATATATGTATATACAAAAGTAGAATTTCTGTTAAGCAAGAAACATTGAATATCAAAATCTCACAAATTCCTAAGATATGGAAAACGATTAATTCACATTTATGACACAAGGCTTATATCTAGAGCACATAGGGATCTTCTACAAATGAATAATAAAAACTGAACAACCCACTTAAGAACAGGTTAAAAGACTCAGTGCCTGTAACTCAGCAACTAGGGCTCCAGCCATATACACCAGGGCTGGCGGGTTCAAAGCTGGCCCGAGGCTGCTGAACAAAAATGACAACTGCAACAAAAAATAGCTGGGTGTTGTGGTAGCACCTGTAGTCCCAGCTACTTGGGAGGCTGAGGCAAGAGAATTGCTTAAGCCCAAGAGTTTCAGGTTTCTGTGAGCTGTGATGCTGTAGCACGCTACTGAGGGTGACAAAGTGAGACTCTGTCTCAAAAAAAAAAAAAAAAAAAGAATGGGTTGCAACTTGAAAAGACAATTTACAAAAGAAGGTACCATTCTTATTCATTGAATAATACCTGTGGTAAAGCCATGGGAAATATCTTTGGAATTAAAGTTTGACTTATTATTTTCTATTTTTTATCTTCCCTCTTATTTTTTTTTCAATAGATCATTGTATCTATCAAGTAATGGTTCTATGACCATACCAAAAAAGCAAAACAAAACAAAAACAAAAACCTTGAACAATTGGAAACCTAGGAATTTCAAATAAGCTATTCTGAACCTATTGCCTTGAATTGTGTATGTGTATGTATACATATATGTGCTTTTTCATTTTGCCTTCTTCTGATCTTAGATTTTAAAATGATTGCCACTGATGTATTTATTTGATGATGATTGATTAACCAAACTTTATATGTAAAAGAAGAGAGCATCATACATTAAGAGCATTATGGTGACAAACACATAAATTAGAGATGAATATATGTTAACGGTAAAGATGAGCATGTATTATTAAATTTATTTTTTTTCTAAACTTGTATGTTGCAACAAAAAGTGGAATTAATAATAACTTTCTATTGTGTATCTTTCTAGGACTCTCCATTTTTCTTTTCTTCCACTTCTTTCTTTTTTTCTATCTCCTCCTAAGTCTTACTCAAAATAAAAACAAAGTTTTCTCTACTATTTAGGGTTTATAAGCAAGCATAGAAACATTTTTTTTTGTCATTAATCAATCAAACTGTATAATTGTCGGTGAAACCCAGATACATAAACTTTCTGAATTATCATACTAATTCCCCTAATTATAATAAAATATTGATCCAGAGAAGATGAAGTAGACTCATCTGTCTGGACCTTAGGAGAAAAGTAGTCAAATAAATATGATCTTCTAATGCTGAATAGGAAGATAAGTAGGAGGCAGAGAAAGGGAGAGGGAGATGGAGAATTAAAAGGAAAAGGAGGGGAGGTGAATCTCTGCAGAAAATGACTAGTAATGGATAAGAAATGAAAATGGGAGTGATAAAGAAGCCGGCACTGAGGGCATGCAGTTATCAAGACGCCCCAGACGCAGCCCTCTTAGGACTCTTTCAGATGGGAGAACGATAAAGATTACAAGGTTTACTGTGGCATCAGAAAAATTATCTCCTTCCTCCCTTTCTCCTTTCTAGCTCCTTTCTCAAATCTTTCCTTCCTTCGTTCCTTCATTCTTCCCGCTCTCTCTCTTTCTTCTTTCTTGCTACAGGAAGGCACAATGTAGGTGTTCACAGGGTCATCCCACTGTGATCATTATCTATTTTCTAATAAAGTGGTTTTCTTAGAATTCTTATTACCACAATAGCAGCAGAAACAATGACTAACATACCAAGTGTGCATGTGGAATTATGTTCATTAGACTCTCTGCTGAGACCTTTGTATGCCTTTTCTCATTTGCTCATCATGCGCGAGCACACACACACACACACACACACACACACACATGCAATGTGGACAGTTTTGCAACTTAGAGAACACTATTTTCCTCTACATCCACTAGCAATGGGCCGCCCAAGGCAAGGAATAAGAAGCAAAGATGAGAAAGGGGACATGTGAGAAAATGTGTTGATCTACCTGAGGTAAGAAGGCTGAGTATCAGAGAATTACAAAATTTGGGAAGACTTTAAAGAGAGGCAGGCACAGATAAATATATTATCTTTTTTACTCTACATAACACCCCTGAGAAATGTTGTATCATTGACATTTGGGGAGATTAAGGGGCTAATTCAGTTAACAATTGGTGGTACCAAAAATTTAACCGTGACTAGTTCCCAATCCTGGTGTTTTAGTATCTCAAGGGCTATTGAGAGACAGAGAGAGGCAGAGAGAGAGACTGACTATTTAAGGAGCCAATTTTTACAAAATAAACAAGAAAATAACAGGAGCAGTGAAGGGGGAAAGATAAAACACAGGGCTTGGAAAGATTGCATTATCACTGTGCTACTCTTAAAATTATAAAGGATTAAATCAGGTGAACAAAAATATTTTGCAGTAAGCAGTTTGTCTAGCATTTCATAAATTCAAGGTAAAGCAGTAAAACTCAGAGAAAACAAAGCAAACATGAGGGGAAATAGCGTGAATTATTTTATAGAGGAGTTAATAAATTTTTCTCTTTTCAATTCATGACAGGGTAGAGTCCTTTAAGGAGTAGGCAGCAGCACAATTATGCTTATTTCAAAGGAAGTAGGGATCAGTGTGCAGCATTGAATTAAAGCATGAGTTAAAAACAAGTGCTTCTCAGCCTCGTGCATGAGACAAGTGTAAAAACAAGTAGCATATAAAATTGAAATTTGGATGGGATTTTAATAGAGATAGGGTAATTGTTTGTGGGGTATAAAATTAAGGTCCATGAAATTGTAAAAATCTGAGTAGATTGATTGGGACTTAACCAACAGCCTAAAATTACCTAGAAGTAAAAGGGGGGTAGTAGCATGAAATCCTAGCTAAGAGCATAAGCTTTCTAATTGGAGTACCACATAAACGTCCTGTAACCACCAATTTCAAACTGGATAATACTTACCAATGTGCCACTCAAGTTCGTGTCTTCATTTGTAAAATTGAGTTAATAATAATAACACGCATATCATTAAGTTTATGTACATATTAAATAAGGAAAAAATATATCTGTGTACTTGGGTAAATATCTTGTATTTGATAAGCAGATTTTTATATACAGCATATATATAGATATATAATAACATTATTGAGATATAGGTACAGATTTATATAATGTAATAATATAATTTACATAATGTATTTATATAATTATAAAATACATTATATAAATCTGTCTGTACGTATATCTCGATATAAATCATAGATTATTGCGGCAAAGTTGGCTTGGCTGATCATTGAGTATTTTCCTCTTGGATATTTTTCCTAATATATATTCTGAGGATAAGAGTCAGTGAAAGTAGAGGGAATGTTAGGGCGCGGGGAGGAGGCCGGTTGTTGTCTGTGATAATGATCCTTTGAGTCTGAAAGCAAAGGGGGACTGGCATGCAGGCTATTGCTCCCCTGTCAGCAATACCTACTTTCAGCACTCTGTTTTCTGGAGGCTACTATATGTGCTCTCTCTCTCACACACACCCTATTGCATTTCTACTTATCTATTTAATTAGCTTATAAGTCGGTTATTTGTTTATGTATATATGTATGTATGGAAGTATGTACTGGGATTCTAAAACTCATTCCGTGTTCATTCAACATGCACTAGGGCTGTCTGGAATTTATCCAGCCATGCAATATGAAAAATAAAGACATACATGCTGGATACTTTCCAGAAAGCTCTCCTATGTACTAGATATCTATCCTGGCAGGTGCTGTACTGGACACTGAAATCAAAGCATAACACGTATGTGCTCCATTCAAACTTCTATTATGGTGAGGGTGAGAGAAAAAGTAAAGGTGAGGTAATGGTATGATGATGAAGACAAAGCAAGGTTAGGAAGTAGAAAAGACAGAGCTTTTCTCATACACACTGATCAAGAAAAACCTCTCTGTTAAAGTTAGGTATGGAATTTATTATGTAAACTAGGGCTGGAGTTTCCTTTTAATAATATGTACAAAGGCATTAAAATGAAATGTCTGCAGAGAGTGAGAAAATAATGAAACAGTCACTTAGAGAAAAGCAAGAGACAAGAGACACGGCATCACTGGGCATGATGAGATAACTCAGTTCTTCACCTTTGTATTTATGTTTTATTATTTCAGAATAGTATGCAGATAAAAATGTTTTGGCTCCATGAATTGGCTTTGTGGAGATTGAGTCAAAGTTGCGCCCATCACCCAGATGGTGTGAACCATGCTCATTCTGTGTGTTCTACGTCTCCCTTCCCACTTGGTTCATTTCCACAGAGTTTTACTTCCATATGTGCTCAAGAGCGTTGACCAATTTGTTCCAATTCAACAGTGAGTACACGTGATGCTTGTTTTTCCATTCTTGCGGTACATCAATTCAGAGAATGGTCTCCAGTCGGATTTTTGGTTTCAGTCCCTCCTGAAGTCTAGCTGTGTTTTATGACCAGGCATCATTCCATTTCTTTGTATACCCTCTTTGATTAAGGTCCCTGTTGATTATTTGCTACCTACTGTTACATGAAAACACAATCACATCACACAATGACATATGTTTTTCAATTTGATTTGCATTTCATGGAAGACTCCTCTCTCAGGGTAGGAGTCATAAAGACATTTTGGGAATGGAATATGAGTAAGAGAAATCTTTCATGTTACAGATCTGCTCTTTTTCAATCCTTTCTCTGTAAACTTGGACTGCCCTTGAGTCCTTGCATTTTCCCTTCTCTTAGGGTGTCCTCTCCACCACTGCTTCTGCTCCTCTCATCACACCCATCCACTAACAGGGGAACGTCTTTGGTTCTCATTCAAATGGAGGTTTCCCAGCTCTGAAGTAGCAGTCTTTCAGACATGCTCAGAAATGTCTGAATCAAAAGATAACCATGATTTATCATAAATATCAGACCTTTTAAATAAAAGATTAAGTTTAAGGAAATGCAAAGTTTCTTTCAGATCTGAAATTACGTACCTTTACCATATGTTGAGAGAATTGATTGAGTTTGAATGCCATTGAATAAACCTAGCAACATGCCTTAATGTAATAAATTAAAGTTAAAGACAGAAAAGGAGAACCAGAAAGAACAAAAGGTTTGCTTTGCATTTTTTTTTTAATCCAGATGTGGTTACTTAAATTTTGGCTTCTCAAATAAACACTGTTAGGAAAAGAAATTTGGAAACCCTAAACACCATATTTAGTACATGAGAAAAATAGAGAACACACATTCTGTTTGAAACATATCTTTACCAGAAAACAGATACTAATCACAAGACCAGATTGTCCGTTCTGTCCCTTTTAAAATAAAAATTCTCTCGTGCCTGATGCTACTTTACTCATCATCATCATTTTTATCTTCATCTTTGTCTTAATCATCATTATAAGTAGCACTGGTTAGCATATTAACTCAGGATAAGTTACCAAGAAGTAGCAGTAATAACCAAAGAAAAAAAAGTTTTCAGGAAGCATACAAGTTAATTAAAATAAAAGTACTCCAAATAAATGCAATTCTCCAGTAAATCTGAAGAAAGTGAAATCCCAGAAACGTATTGTATTTATTAATACCGATGAAAACAAAAAGTTTTCAGGAAGCATACGAGTTAATTAAAATAAAAGTACTCCAAATAAATGCAATTCTCCAGTAAATTTCCAGAAAGTGAAATCCCAGAAACGTATTGTATTTATTAATACCAATCACTATTGAATTTTACAAGATCTTGACCCCATTAAAAAATAATGAAACTACTTTGCATTTTATAAAGTTTTATATTTTTTCTTAACATTTTTTATTAAATAAATGAACAATGCTATTAGGGTCATTGTTAATATTAAAAACTCACTCTTATAGAGAATATTGCCCTCAGAGAGTAATGATAGTTATAATAATAATCACTAAAATGACGACTATCTTTTTTTTATTGTTATGAAACCATTAAATAACTATCTTTTATGGAGCTCAAATGTGCCAGGCACCATTGTAGCAGACAGATTGTTCATATTAAGCCATTTATGCCTCACAAAATCCTGTTAAGCGAAAGGTTCTCTTTTCTGTCCATTTTATAGATGTGGAAGCTGAGGAAAAGCTTCCATATTTACTAACTTGCCTGATGTCACACACCAAGTACAAGAAGAACTTTCAATATCAACCACTAGGTCATCTAATGCAGACGTTTCAATAACTAATTTAAGCTTTCTATAACTTTAACTAAACACAGTAATTCTCATGGGACCACTTAGGTTGCATTCTCATTCCAATCACTTAATAATAGCTTTATGATATGATTTTGCTGAGGCTGAGATATACAGGCAATAAGCAACCTTATCCTAGCAAGTCATTATTATACCTTTAGAAAGATAAGTGATTTAACAGATTCAGTACTAGTCTGAAATATCTAAATTTTTTGTCTTGTGTTCTATGAAAGGTCTATGAATAATAGTGGAATGATGATATCTACCTTTGGGGTTGCTGTGAATCTTAAATGAGACGCGGTCTGTGGAGCTCAGGTACCTTAGTGTGTAGTGATTGTCCAAGAGAAATACGATGCTTTCTCTCAACCTTAGATTCTTGTTGCAACACCAGGCTTCTAGTAAAACCTGAAAATACATTTAATGAGATAAGATATCTATGAATGATAAGTAAAATTGTAAAGCCTTATGAACTATAAAGCAGTATGATCATTCTTATTGTATTAAGCTTTGTTAAGTTCAGCAGATCATGATATTAACAGGCAAGGTATGTTTCGGGTGCTTTACTTGCAGAAATTGTTCACTGGGGAATCAGTCAACTGGAATGTCTCCCTTTTAATTAACTCATATGTCACCTGGAAACACTTGCTTTACATTCAATGTTACTGCTCATTCCTGACTCTACCATCTGAGCCAGCACCCTTTCTTTTCACCAAGTTCTTTCAGCAGTTCCTTTCTCTCTCTCCCCCTCTCCTTCTCTGTCTCTCTTTTCCTATTTGAGTTATCCTTTTATGCCCTGCCTATATTTGAGACTATGAGAGGAATGTCCCCAGAATATTGCTAAGTATTTTTAAGCTTTCTGAAATTTGCATAAGGTTAAAAAATCTGACAGGTACATTGAAAAAAAAAAAACTACTTAAGCATTATTAGATTTACAATAAAATTTAGAAATATACTAGGTTTATTCCTTATTTACTGTTAATCTAAGAAATGCCTAGTATTTCTGCAGTTTGCAATCTGGCCGAGTGGACATATCTGCTTTCAAACCCCAGCTCCACCATCTCTGGTTGTACGACATTGGGACAGTTACCTAATCACGCTTAAGGCTCTTTCTCTCAGTCTCCCAGTAATAATGAGAATTCCTTCAATACTGGGTTGTTGAAAGAATTAAATGAGATTATATGTAAAGGTGTTTGGCACATATAAAGCTACAGGCAAAATTTAAGTTATATTTCTATTTACTTTTAATAGTGTGTATTTTAATAGTTCATATAATTTTAATAGTGTATATTATTTTGCATGTATTCACAAAGCACTTTCACATACCCTATTTTGTATATGGGAAACCTGGTGTGATAGAGAAATAGAATAAATCCCATTTTGCGGGTAGAATAGCTAGGATCTATATTTCCAGCCTCCCAATCCTTTTTGTACTTTAAACAGCCAGTCATGCATCTTTTAACTGAGTTCCCTGACCTGGCAGCATATCCTGGAGTTTTTCCCAAGACAAAGATACCTAGACAACTCATTTAGAACAAGTTCTTCCCTGTATTGGAATCCAAGTGTCCAGGATTATTTTTTTCACTTGGCTTTTCAATACATCTGAAAGTGTTTCTCTGTATTCATAGGCTGGTTCAAGGGCAAAAAAGTTAAGGTTAAAACTAAAAGAGTTATCTCATTTATTTTATGACTTATTCAAACCAAGATATTGTGGAGGCTTGCAAAATATTTTGAAAAACATGATAAAAATGCTCATTTGAAGCTAATGACCAATAATAAAAAGGAATTGTGACTGAAATAATGCAGGAAACAACATTTAATAAGTACCACATTGAATATTTTTTGTTCTGCTGTACATTCGCTTGGAACTTAAGTTTAATTTGTTGAAGACATCAAGTCAATAAAATAATTTCTGTAGCCAAACCTCTAGCAGTGTTTTAGTTTTAGATTCTATTTGCATTAAATGCTCTTCCAAAAAAAATTCCATCAGTATTCTCAATTACATTTAAAAGTAGGACTCATGGCTCGGCGCCTGTGGCTCAACGGGCTAAGGCGCCAGCCACGTACACCTGAGCTGGCGGGTTCGAATCCAGCCCAGGCCCACCAAACAACAATGATGGCTGCAACCAAAAAATGGCCGGGCGTTGTGGCGGGCACCTGTAGTCCCAGCTACTTGGGAGGCGGAGGCAAGAGACTCGCTTGAGCCCAGGAATTAGAGGTTGCTGTGAGCTGTGATGCCACAGCACTCTATCCAGGGTGACAGCTTGAGGCTCTGCCTCAAAAAAAAAAAAGTAGGACTCATAAAAATCCATGGTTAACGCAATTCTGGCAGTGCCATATTTTCAGGCAGCTCAGAAACAGGAAAGCACAAGATATGTTTTAACAGAATTATTTCCATGGAACTACGTAACAGCTTTGCCGACCAAAGAGGTTGTAGCAGTCTGTGCCTGGATCACTATGTAGTTGAGAAAATGCTTTTCTGTATAAAAAATGATCCAAATCCTACTCTCAATTACACACGAAAATCATGGCAACATTTAATATCCAATACACAAGCACAGCCTATATTTCATGTTTCACTTAACAAAAAATCAAATATTGATAATCTCCCAAGAGTCTCAAGAGACTACTCATCCAGCACACACATCAGGTAGCCATCCATTTGTAGACCTCTAATGGCTCATATTTCAAGGCAACATAATTTTGTGTTATACAAAGTAAGTTAAAACTTGGCACTTGGTGGGTGGGGTAAATGTCAGTGCTAAAAACCATATTACTAAAAAGCACTTAATTATGAATAGAATGTTTGGGCACAGCTATTTTCTCTGTTTCCCTCAAATATAATTGATATGTAAATTTTATTGTGAAAAGTGTTTCTTAATAGAATCAAGCAAAAGATAATCTCCCAAAACACAGTATGTTAAAGTAAGATGTCATTGTGATTGTCATAGGTAAGGTTGTAGAGAGTCCCAGACAATGCTCTCTGTGTGTTTGTAGTTAGATATAAAATGCCCTATATAATGTTTAGTATACAAGTAAATGTATTTATTATAAATCCTCAAATTATCAGTGAAATATGATATGTTTATATATTAATTTACATACAATATCACAATATCATATAAGTTTTTTAGAGACAGAGTCTCACTTTATTGCCCTGGGTAGAGTGCTATGGCGTCACAGCTCACAGCAACCTCAAACTCCTGAGCTCAAGAGATTCTCTTGCCTTGGTCTTCCCAGTAGCTGGGACTATAGGCACCCACCACAACACCCTGCTATTTTTTAGAGACTGGGGTCTCCCTCTGGCTCTCAGGTTGGTCTCCAACCCATGAGCTCAGTAAATCCACCCTCCTCAGAGAGCTAGGATTACAGGCATAAGGCACCTCACCCGACCTATTATATAATTTTTAATAACATGAAGAAGAAATATATGATCATAATATGGACAATTGAAAACATATTACTCAATCGATCTTCTCATCATTGGGGAGGGGGCATTAATGTAGGGAGTTCTCTGTAATATACTCTAATCAAATGGAAAAGAATTTAAATTTTAAAATAATGATTAAAAATATATAAAATAATGGTTAGAAAGCATTGGAAATTATTGAAATACAATCTTCTAATCAGAAAAAGAAACTATATAATTGGAAGGTAATGAGTAAATCACGTATAATAATACTAACCAAACTTAAAGTAAAAATAAAAAAGCTATTTGGGAAAAAATGAAATGGAATAAGATCCAGATGTCAATTAAATAACCACAATTATAGAATTTTGCTAAGGATTATTAAGCAAAGAAGTGGCATGCCCCATAACTTGAATAATTAGCTTCAATGAACATTTAGTAAATTAAAAAATACTTATTTAATATAAACTTTCAGGCTTGCATGGAACAATATTCAAATGGCATTTTATAAAGTGAGCATTTACCTGACTTGTTAAAGTAAGAGTTTAGAAAAGATACCTTCTAATCTTATTTGTGAATTCACTTTTTCTAAAAGGCCGACATATAATTATTAACAAAATATTGCCATTCTGTGTGTCTCAAACTAGGCTTATTACAGCAATACAGATGTGAGGTTTGGGAAACTTAATTAAAATTGTTGTATTCTTATTTATTCTTAGACTAGGTGAGTAGAAAAGCAGGGGCAAAAAATATTAAGACGACTCTTTAAATTTTGGTCTAAAAATTGAAGACTCTGAGATGTTCCAGATAGGGAAGAATAAAATAAATTAAATGCTAAATATTTATACATATTATTATAATGTTGACTTAAGATTTGGTATCTGGCGATTTGGTGAAAACTCTCAAAAATGAACTATAAAAAATATATTAATAATAGGAAATAGGTATTACCCAAATGTCTGTAAACAGCCTAAGGAGATATATAATTATTGAAAATTTTATTATGGCAGGTCATTTCTGAATATAATAAAAATTCTGATTTTTAATTTGTAACATTTGGAAAGTCACATGCACAACATACTTGTTAAGTATATTTTGTGTAAGTTAAATAAAAACAAAAAGATTTTTCTTGATTAGTCTCTTACAAAAATAAGAGAAAAAGCAGCCACTGAGTTAATAGTACTGTTTTGAGAGTCAGGACTCCATACTTGAGTATGGACCAACTTTTGGGTGGAAATAAAAGAACATTTTACACAAGTGTTTGTGATAAAGGCCAACCATTGCAGGGTGGGGAAGGCTGTACCATAAATTATATATACAGGGGCCATAAAAATAAAGATGTCAAAGGATAGCTTGGTAATTTGAAAAATTATATTAACATATCAGCTGCCATGTAAGTTATCAAAAACTTTTCTAGTTTTTACACTACCATTTTTTAAGTTTTTATATTACTGTTTAATTAGTGTATGATTTAGGATTTTTTTTGGTGATTTTATGCTGTTTTTATAATAAAACACCATGGCCTCAAGAAAAACAATTTCTTCATTTTTCTGTCAGTCAATGTGTTAATATAACTTTCCATATTAATGTGATCGATCATAAAATCTATAGGCAAATTAAATTATTCTTAATTTGTTTAAGGATACTTTTTTATATGAAAACCTATGAGTGAAATAAAAATTTCTATTTAAAAATGCTGTTATTGCTATCATTCATAACTTCAGGTGCTAGATAATACAATCAGACATATAATTTAGAAAATAATAACAATATATTGTGACTTAAGATGGTAATAACGTCCATTCTTAACTGGCAAGGTTCCACTTTGAAATAGTTTTGCCATGTAACATCAAGGTAATATGAGCAGTTACAATATAAAAATACAAAATTTAGAACTTTAGATAATTCAATTATCTTATAGAAAAATGCAATCAAAAGCAAAACACAATTTATTAAAATAATAATTCTAATAAACATCACCATAAAAGCTAACAAGTACTTTAAATTACCAATAGAAGGGAAGCTACAAAACTTCCTTTACAGACACAAAATAAGAACTGATTGATTTGATACAGTATATTGTGTTCCCTAATTAGAAACCTAGTATTAATAAGATGTCAATTCAGTGCAAGTTAATCTAATCTATAAGTAAATATAATTCTAATATATAATTACCTATTTTATGAAACTTGAACATAATTTTGGGTTCAGCAGGAAGATTAAAACTTTGACTATAATAACGTTTGACATAATAAATAAACCAAAAGAAACTAGTTTCACAAAATATAAAATATTACAAAAATATAATAATTAAAATGTTTTTATTCTGGCAGAAAGATTAATAGGCCAAACAGTGGAATAGAACTGTAAGTTCAGAAAGTGATAAGATAAACATAAAAATTATTTTGTGATATTTAATTCCAAAACAGCAGGAAAAAGAAGACATTTTTAATAATTCATAGTGCAATAACATAATCATTTGGATTTGGGAGTGATATAATGAACTTAGCATTCTTTCTATTCTTGAATAGCTTCCCACTATGTTCCAACCACTGAACTATCAGCTTGTATATGTTTCTAACCTGGCTTGGGCCAGTTGGGCTCACGTAACTCATGCCTAACTACACAGAGGACCATTTATACAAATGATAAAGTTAAAAAAAGAAAATTCGGTGGAATGCTTTACTTTTTTTTCTCTCCACCTCACAAACAAGAAATTTGTCACACACAGTTTCACACATTAATGTGTGATTCCACAATATAAATACTGAAAGATAAAAAAGAAATCTTTTTTTTTATGATGAATTTTTTTTTTTTTTTTTATTGTTGGGGATTCATTGAGGGTACAAGAAACCATGTTACACTGATTGCATTTGTTGGGTAAAGTCCCTCTTACAATCGTGTTTTGCCCCCAAAAGGTGTGGCATACACAGTTTTTTGACTTGCTT
>CAUYRH010111392.1:0-20118 GCA_963574655.1 Perodicticus potto | reverse complement strand
CAGCCTCCCAAGTGCCTGAGACTATAGGTGCCCACCAAAACACCCAGTTAATTTTTTCATTATTGGAAGAAATGGAATCTTGCTCTTGCTCAGGCTGTTATTGAACACTTGAGCTCAAGTGATCCTCCTGCCTCAGCCTCCCAAGTGCCTGAGACTATAGGTGCCCACCAAAACACCCAGTTAATTTTTTCATTATTGGAAGAAATGGAGTCTTGCTCTTGCTCAGGCTGTTATTGAACACCTGAGCTCAAGTGATCCTCCCACCTCAGTCTCCCAGAGTGCTAGGATTACACATGTGAGCCACCAGGCCTGGCCCCAAGTTTCACATTTTTAAAGATCAGAATCTCCCCCAACTTCTTTCAGACACCACTAGGTTCATAGCAATTATTGCCCAATGATTACTGGCAGTAATTTGGTAACTTATGGCAATGAACTCCTTTTAGTTTAAGGAGCCGGTTGGACTCTACATCCTGAGGTCCTATGGTGTGGCCAGCATGCAAATATGGGAGAGATTTCCTTGGAATTAAATACCCCTTCCCTGGATGCAGCAGAAAATGAGAGAGCAACATAATAAAGCAGCTGTTCTGTGACCTGCAGAGTCAAGAAAATGGAGAGAACCAGGGCTAAGGGTATGGGGTGAGGATGCATGAAAAGGCAACAACTCCAAGACGCTGTTCTAGCAGAAGCACACAAGTACCTGTGGTTTTCTATTAGTGCTTTGGAGAACTCTCTGATGATGGCAGGGACTTGCAGTCATCATTCAGTGTTCCAAAGTGTGGAGCAAGTTTTATGTATGTGTACAATAAAAATTACTGCCGGCCGTATCTCAGTGGTGTATGATGTCCAAACATAAAGACCAGCATTTACTAGTAGTGTGGTCTCCAAAGGAAATGAAAACAGCTCACATTATAGCTTTACGGTGAAATCATCTATACAAATTCATTTAACCCCCAAAGTAGCCTTCTCTTGACATTATGATCTCATTTAAAATACAGGAAACAATGCTTAGAGAGTTAAACCATTAGACTGAACCATATGAAAATACCATTTTTGCTGGGCAAACATGGCAATATTAATGGTTTGATAGGCAGTCTATTCTGGCCAAAGGTCAGTTACAAGGGAGCCACTGTGCCTGGCCAAAATTCTGTATTTGTAATAATCATCCAACATGGTTCTGATATATCCGGTTCTGGAGAAGCACTGAAACTCTTTGGGCAGGATTGTTTGGCACCACTCAGATACACTCTGAGTCTGTGTATTGAGTTTGGGTGACACAAACAGGAGACTCATCATAATTAATTATGGACAGGCTGGTATACAGTGTATATCCACAGACAACTAGCTTTGGCGATCATCTTCAATTTAGGCTGTACTGAGAACCCCTGCTAAGGGTACGTAGGAAAGATTTGATCCCTTCCCTCCTCACACTCTCTGACTCCTTTTTGTCCAATATCATATGCCCCCATTTTCTATTCTCCTTAACATTTCCTGCAGCCAGCAGCTGCCAGTTAAGTAAGCATGACCAATCAGGCTTCTGCGGAAAAATCATCCCAGAGATAAAACCATTTTTCACAAAGTTGAAATAAAATTCTTTATTTTGTTATCACATTAGAAACCTTACGCGTTACCTAAGCAAATCATTATTTCAAGAGATAGCATATTCAAGGTAAACAGCAAATAAAACACAAATAAAATAAGGCAATTTAAATTTCTTCCTTAATATTTCTACTCTATTTTCTATAACCATTGGTAAATTGGTCCTTTACTTATTTGTATTTGCATGACTTACCAAATTTAGCTTATATGCTTTCAAAAATAGCGTATGATTATGCTGTGTCAGTAATTTGTCAGTGTCATAGGGATCTTGAGTGTTCTCTACCTATTTCTTCTCTCTCCTCATCCTCTGACACACACACACACAAATCCTGTTTTGCTTTTTTTTCCCTAGGTTTACATTTTTCCACTTGAAAGGTTTAGGAAGTAAGGATAAAAACTTAAAATTTTCCCTTCTTTATCTTTAATTCACAAATCATCAGGCACTGTTTGCATGCGTTACATACTTAGATGAGATTTTAAAACAATCACTATTATATTTATTTCAACCTATTACTTGAGTAATCATGTAGCAGATGCTATCCTAAAGTCATGGGGCCATCTGCCTCCAAAAAAGCTAGGCATTAATCATGACTTGTTAAGCATATATTCCATCAGGGAAGATAAACGTTAAACATATTTTTTTAAATAATGATGACTATTATGAATTACAGAATAGCACTAATGAAGACTTTGATATGGAGGCATAACTTAATCTCGGGTTCAGATAAGACCCCCCCCATGATGAAGAGCATAGTATATGGTGAGAGCAGAGGAAGCAAAGAGTGTCAAGAAATCAGTTAAATAACAAGAACCAAATATTTGAAGGGTACTAGCATTTAAAGCCCTTGATGACCCAATGAAGGTTTTAACATAAAAGAAAAATGTTAATTGCTTTCATTCTACTTTTAGTTTACCATCTTCACATCAGTGGAATACTTTCCTTGCAATACACTACTATGTATCTAGGGTCCATTTTCAAAACCATTTTTGCAACTGTCTAAATTTGTTTAAGTGTTAAATCTACTATTCTCATTCCCTACTCAGTATATGTTTATAAAGTAACCATACTTCCCAGGTGGTTGTGTAGCAATTAATAATAATACAGTGAATTAAGAAGTACTCTGATCATTTTGCCCCAAGTTGATATTGAATCATATGTCAGAATCCGAGGAATCCATTGATTCCAAGTGAGTGATATATTACTTATAAAAGGCATACTTTTTTCCTAATTTATTGATGATTCCGTGCGGTTCAGAAGCCAAAGGCTTACCTAAATCATGATATATTTAACCTCAGTAGATGTCCATTTATACCCTCAATTCATTTACATCCTATCTTATACTTATGTTAATGTTCCTACATAACCATTATTTTTTCTTTTTTTTTTTTTGAGACAGAGCCTCAAGTTGTCACCCTGGATGGAGTGCTGTGGCATCACAGCTCACAGCAACCTACAATTCCTGGGCTCATGTGAGTCTCTTGCCTCTGCCTCCCAAGTAGCTGGGACTACAGGCGCCTGCCACAACACCCGCCATTTTTTGGTTGCAGCTGTCATTGTTGTTTGGCAGGCCCGGGCTGGATTCGAACCCACCAGCTCAGGTGTATGTGGCTGGCACCTTTGCCTGTTGAGCCACAGGCGCCAAGCCCATAACCATTATTTTTAAGCAAAAGTATCATTTAGAGATAACTGAGTCAAGATTACTTTTATTCAGAGATTTAATGAGAAGCCCTAGGCCACACAGTGAGTTAGGACAGATAGGGGGCTATATGGGCTAGTCTCCTCGTTTGTTTTCAAGATTTTTGACCATGCTCTGCAGACTTTCCCAGTTCTAAAATGTAGGGTCACAAGTCATCCTCAAACCAATGGAGATTAAAGCCACGGGACCCAAGACTCCTTACAAAAATCACTTTGTCAGTAAAATGAAATAACACACACACACACATTTATCCCAGCTAACTGAGTATAAGGACTATAATCAGGAAACAAAATTAAAACAAAACCCAACTTTAGTTCCCTTCTTGAAAAAGACAAGGGCTGCTTAGACCTTAACACACACAAGAGATATATTCAACAATTATTAAGGTCCCAATGTTGGCATTAATTTCCACCAAAGTATTTTTCTTAAAAAAAAAAAAAAAAAGGTTTTACTAAAATATTGCAAAGAGTTTTACAAAATGTGAAACAGATTTTATAAGCCCATAACTTGATAAAGTAATACAAAATAAATTCAATGTATTCTGTTTCCTTTAAGGATAATCCAGTTTCTAAAAGTTAAGAAATAATGTTTGACTAAATCTTTTGAATATACTATTCCCAAAATATCTTTTAAAAAAATGAGGACAACTTGAATTTGCTCATCCTTAAAGAGAAGCCCACAGCTTCCACTTATTTTGGCAATAGTAATTTAGCTCATTTCTTGTTATTTACTCTGTCACACTCTGTGGGTTACATACCCCCCCAGGTGCTCAATAAATGGTTGCTCTTGGACTGACTGACAGACATGTTTGATCTCTTAAGCACCGTGATAGTCATCACAGACATACAGGATAGAAAAGAAAAGCTCACAGGCTTAGAAAGTGCGGCAGGGCAGGGGAGATGGGTAGGGCTCCTCAAACAGTTCAAACACTGTATTCTGTGTACCATTTGAAATTCACACCTGTCAATTATTGGAAGTATATGTAGGGAATTAGTGAATCTGAGGCACCCTGAGAAACATGTTACAGATTACTGTTATTATTAGATAAAGAAAGGTTTTAACTCGGTCTTTTGTTTTCCTCCCAAATAGATTTATACAAGCAAACTTTATCAGGAGTGAGGCTTAGGATCCAGAATGTATCAGGTATTTATGATCACTTCCCATAGGGCAGATTTTGTACTCTGGTTGGACATGTAATCACAAATAAAGCAGTTTCTCCCTGGAGGAGCTCACCAACCAGTCATATAGGTGAGGTTTCTCTCATTGTGGACATTAAACTATATTAACAATGACTTTGATTTTCTGTATTCTCATGCTTTCTTATCTTGGGGCCTTGCTGACCCTGGGGGTGTCACCTCTCCTAGGGTTAGCTAATTCCTAAAAATAACAAACAACTCCCCTTGGAACATGACTTTTATATTCAAACCAGCCAATCCAGAGCCCACACCCCTTGCCATGGCCTTTACAGGCACTTATGTTCCAGGCCACTATCCACCTGTCCTGAATACCCCTGGGCATCCTTAGAATATAGCACCATCAGATCAATCTTTGTTTTCAGCTAAAGCCCTTGAGATCACCTGGTATTGATGGGAAGCATGGGTGTGTTGAAGACCGAAGCACCAAGAATCCACCATGTATAGCGAAATCATTCATAAATTTTTCATAGGAAAAGAAGAAAAAAGCTCATGAAATAAAATCGAAAGAATTGGATCCATGTATGAAAGACAATAACTAAAAGCATTTATTAAAGATAAAACTGAGTGTCACTGTCCAAAATTTTTTTCAAGGAATGAGACAGTCTGTCTACAAGAGTCAAATTTTATTTCTCATTTTTATTGAATCCATTCTTTTGAAATCATGTAGCTAGGTTTTATAGATGATAGGTGAAAACATCTGTAGTCAAAAAATATCGATGGTGGTAGCTGAAATTACTTGTACTTTGGAAGATTAGATTGAATCCCAGAATTGAATAATTGTTATGTAGTTATGAAAGATAATGGACCATGTTAAGGTATTAAAGAATTGCAGTCATTTATATTTTGGAAATCAACAATCAATATCAATTAACATCAGTAAACTGTTCTCACTGTGCTCAATATTTTAAAATACATTTTTCCTATTCTTTGTAAGTAGATTTATGATTGTGAAATGCTGATTTAATTAAATACATTTTTTGATGCAGGAGTAAAATAAAGAGGATAATTTTTATTTTCAGAATATGAAGAATGATATAATTCTTCCCTTCCCTGGCTTAGAAAAATGCCAATAGTTTCCATGACCTGTTTGCATGAAGACCATTATAATGTAATTACATGCTTAGTGGTACCATGATGTAGCCTTCTTATGCCTGCTACTGCTAGATCACTGGCTCAACACCTGGCTTTCCTATCTTCATAGCATGCACATGTTTCGTGGTATTTATTGAATAGCCAAGGCAGATGTCCTGTGTTTTCGTTTTGTTGTCGTTTTTCCCAGACTGATTAGATCTATATGTATATGTTTTTGTGTGTATTATATATTTTATATATATATAATAAATAATGTATATATGTATATGTATTATAATATATATTATATATTATATATATGTGCTCCCAGAGTGCTCAATATTTTACAATACAATTTCCATATGTGTATATAGATGACATAATTTCAGTTATTTTTCAATTAATCAAATCAACAGAGAAAGCGGAAGAAAAAGTAATCCAGGAAATTGCATTATAAAAGTTCTCAGTGAAATGTGTCTGCTCTTCATTGTGGAGGTTCATGCCACTATGTTTGCCGTGAGAAAGCATCCCATGAAATAAATGCTGCAGCTGTGGAGCCTAATGAAAATCCAGAGCATCTGTACCGTGACAGATATTCATTACCAAGGCCCTGCTGCTGGCCCACTGCTGGGTGTGGAAAATGTCCACCACGGTCTTCAGGAACATTCTTCAAATGTTTTAAAATCATTATGACTCGCCCCATGGAAAGACACATTTATCAAGGCATTGCAGCAAACTGCTGATTTTTTTCTGCAGTTGATGTGCAGTAAAATGGACTGACATGCATTCTAAAGTCAGAGGTTGTATTTGTCTAAGAAAGAAAATATTTCAAACTGTATATGAAACCAGCACATTGTACCCCATGGTTGCATTTATGTACACAACCATGATTTAATTAAAAAATAAAAAATAAAATAAAATAAAAAATCTATTGCTAATATAGCGCTAAGAGATCTCACTGGTCTATTATCACAGCAAACCATTAAAGTGAAAACTGACAAAATAAACTCCCATGTCCGAAAATGCTTGCTTGGTGATTGAAGGGATAAAGAATTTTACATATATTGAGTGACTGAACTGCCCCATGCTCTGTGTTAGAGATTTTACCTATGTTATCTCATTTTAATCAAAATAGCTCTGTATTTATTGAGCACTTGCTATCAGGTAGTAAAATATTTACATATATTAACTCAGTATTAAGTTTTCTCAAAAAAAGTCTAGTGGTAGGAAATATTACAGTCCCTGTTTTAGAGTTGAAGAGACTGAGACACATTCCCAATAACTAGAAAGTCAAAGGGACTGATCCATGCCAATGTAAGAAACAGCTGGAGGTTTCATTAAAGTGAAGACAAGTTTCAGATTGGAATCAGATTGACTGCTACCTCCAAATACATGACTAGCTGTCATTGAAAGGAGAAATTTGATCAGATCTCTGCGACTCTAAGACTTCTTGCCATCAGAAATAGGTGGAGGAGACAGGATGACTTTCTGAGTTATTCAAGACTTAAATTCTGTGCTTCAAAGAATTGAGAACTCTCTAGAAATATCTCTATCTCAGGATGGGTCAAGTAAAATTAGGTGACCACCAGGCAGAGTAAAATGAGTGAAAGTATCAATATGCAGAATGTCAACGATCTGGGTTTAAATCCCAGCTTTGCAACTTGCTGTGGGACCTTAGAAAAGCTACTGTATCCCTTGTCACCATATTCTCTTCTGTACAAATGGAACAAATAACGGTACCTGGTTAATACATAACAATGTTTGCCACGTGAGAAGCTCCGTACAGAGCATCACTTGGCAAACATGTCAAGGTCATTTTGACAATAAGTTTATATTTAGCACATTTCTAAAATGTGAGGTTTTAGTATGCCCTGGCTGGCACAATGCAAAAGTTATATACCTGATGGGTTTCTTTTTCCTTTTCTTTTATCTTCCTGGCCCCTCATTATTGACAGTTCTGTGATAATTTTATATTTAAGAACAGCAGAAAGAAACCAATGGTGACTATATTTAGGACATTCTGGCTCATGAGTTCTGTTTCTATGAGACAGAATTCTAAAAATTTATTTCATCTTGCAGTGGTTGCAGTGGATATAAGGGGCTTTCTAAATATTGAGGGGATGGTGTCTAACTTTTCACTTACTCATTCTGTAGTTTTCCTTCTATAGTGATTCATTTGCAAAAGATCCTTTTTTGTGGATTTGTTCTTTTCTTACATTTGTCTGTTGTGACATATTTTCCCTAAAATACAGCTGCCAGTGTGATCTACATGCTGTGTCAGCTGGAGGGATATGAAATGTCTCTCTCACGATTCAGCTGGTCCAATGGAGTGGCTTTGATTTTCTCTTCCCAGCTGTTGTGTAAATTGGCTGCTTCTTAAGTGTATTAGAGCTAGTTTTCGTTTCATAGTATTTAATAGCTTTAGAATCACCAGAAATAGCAGTTATAAGAACCATGAAGATGACAGTATTCCTTCTTCATGAAAATAAAAGACATAATTTTTCTTTAATGCATTTCATTCCCGACTTTGACAGGGGAAGACAACAATTGTACAACAACTAATTTTCTGAATTTGCAATCAAGTATTTGGGAAGGTTCTGGAAATCTTCCTTCTTTAATTCCTCCTTGCTTTACATTTTGGTGTCATTATTTCCTTTATTTTAATTTCCTCTTCTCTGTACATGAAAATAATTCTTTAACTCCTGAGTTTCACATAGAACAAAAAATTAATGCACGTGACGTATACTTTCTGCCCTAAATACAGTCTATTCTAGGGAAAACATAACGAGAACATGGGGAGGAGAGAAACAAGAATGGGGTATTTGAGATACATAATAGGTTCTGCCACCTCACTGATCTCAATCCACTCAAGCTATTTTCTCTCCCTTCCAATCACTTCCAATTCAGCAAGTTTGCCCTGAGTTTCAAAGTGAATTTTCTTCAATGGACCCCATGAGTAAGTTTTTTTTTAATTTTTTACTAAAGATAAAATTGTTCATTTTCTAGTAAGGACCCAAAATTCCTAAAAAGAAATAGCTTATGGAAAATGTAACATATGGACTTAAATTCACGCAATACATAGATACCTATCGTTGTGGGGAAGATTATATACTGTATGGATGAAAAGTTGAAAAAGGAAGCTGACACCTCTGTAGACAAACTAAGACAAAGGTTTCCTCTAACTCTTACTAGAAACTCCCCTGTCCTTAGTCAAACATAATAGAATCTGATTCCAATCTGCCCTTCATGTTACCAGTGAGGGCATTCTTTTGTGCTCTTTTGCATTCTCTGAGCTAATCCCATTTATTCTGTCCCTAAACATCCCAGTAAATCCAGCTTCAGGGCTTCTTCCTCACATTCTCAAACTTGAATCCTAAAAAATTTTTAAATTAAAAATTTATGATATGTTTAATTATGAGTAAGCAGTACTAGCACTTATATTCTACCCTAACACAAAGCAATCCACTTGACATTTGATGAACTTACTAATAAGACATGTAGGGAGTCAGATTATTTCAACTTGATATGCAACCACACTATACAGGCTCTAGAAAGAAATGGAGACCTTTTTATACCATGAAAGTTACAAAAATAGGGTCCCAATTACTTGATGTTGCATTTTCCCTAATTTCAACTTGAGTCTAGAACAATGCTAACACTTACAGAATTTAAACACCCCCATGGAACTCATTCTCTCCTCACTCTTGTATTTTTTAAATACATTTACTAAGGACATATTGCCTCTGCCCTATCTGGGCTTGTTACAAAGGAATGTAAAAAGAAGCAGTCACCCTTTTGGTGTTTACAACCCCAGGTGGACAACACTGTCAACCTCCACTGAGGTCATTTTAACTGTCTCTTTTATGACATGGGCATTTTTCCATCTCTCTCTATCCTTTAATTCTGTTGATTTTACACTCAAAGTATCCACTTGACCATGGTCAGCTCAAGCTGGTTCTTTTAATGGTGCCAGGTGGCATGGTTGAGGATTTGACCTCCCTTTCATTAAAAAAAAAAAAAAAGTTTTATTTACACTGAGCCAGCAGGCTTTCTATTGCAAACCAAGACAAAGAGCAAGCAGAACAGGCCCAGGACACTTGCCCTGTCTGTAACCATCTGGTCGAAGTGACTTTCAACTGCACCCAAATCTGTTGCCACCTGTGAATTCACCCTGTGAAATTGAGCTAAAAGAACAAGAGTCACAAGGGCAGCTAGAGTTTCCCTGAGTCACTGCCAAGTTCAGGTTTCTCATTTGACAAGGAAGACGTGTTCAGCCAACTGACATCTCTCGCGTGGCAAAGCAAACTTGTCTAAGTAATTTTAAGAATCAGAAAATACTTCATTAAAATTGTTTTATTCATATAGTGCAATTTGGGAGTTGATAGTCGAGTGAAGTTCTCCATTGTTAGAAGAATTAGGAAATACAACTGTATTCATTCTTTGAGGATGTATTTGTCATTTCAGTGAAACTATATGCCCCGGCTCGGTGCCTGTGGCTCAACGGGCTAAGGCGCCAGCCACGTACACCTGAGCTGGCAGGTTCGAATCCAGCCCAGACCCGCCAAACAACAATGAGGGCTGCAACCAAAAAATGGCCGGGTGTTGTGGCGGGCGCCTGTAGTCCCAGCTACTTGGGAAGTGGAGGCAAGAGACTCGCTTGAGCCCAGGAATTGGAAGTTGCTGTGAGCTGTGATGCCATAGCACTCTATCCAGGGTGACAGCTTGAGTCTCTGTCGCAGAAAAAAAAAAAAAGAAAAGAAACTATATGCCCCAGGAGAAGACAATCAGATCTGAAGGCTTTCTCCTTAGGAATTTTCATATCCTGTCTGTACTATAATAAATTGCCTCTATGTGCTAACAACAGATACAGAACATTGGTAGATTATTGATGTATGAGGCTACTGTTGACACTGGCAGGTACATGTTCGATGGTGGCTGGAGAATCCTGCCTCTTTACTATAAGTTGAGCAATTATAGTATTTATTTTTACACGTCACCATATTACCATTGTCTCTCCTTCATGTTTATTCACATATTTTGAAAATGTTTCTTTTACGGCCTCAAGAATAGCATCATTGATTATTCTTGGACTATTCATGGTTGCCACAATACTTAACAAGATTCTACACGTTGTTTTGAATTTAATAATTTTTAAAACTTTAGACCTCGGGGCTAAATTTTAAATTACCAAGAGTCAGATTGACAAATGCCAAAGTATCCACATTTGAGGAGAATTTTTAAAAATTTCACCTGTCAAACTGGAAATTGAAAATTTAAAAAAGCATAAACAAAACACATAATCAGTTATAATACTCGGGGTTGACAAATTTCAGAATAATGAGGTCTTTAATATGGCCGTATCAGTGTCTGTTAGTTTACTTTATAACCTTTGTCAGAGTTTGTAAGCCTTAAATAGTCTCCCTGCATATACACTTGTCTTCTTAGAATCAATTCTCAAAACAGCAGCCAACATAATTCTTTTAAAATGTAAGCAGATCATGTAATTCCTCTTCTCAAAACCCTCCAGTGCCTTTCTGTTTGATTCTCTCAGGGTTTTGGCAGAGTATAAGAGATTGCACATTCAAAATATTTAGCTGAAAAAAATTTAACGAAGAGTCTATGATGTCTGACAATTATGGCCACAAACTTACCACAGTGCACTTATGCTGGCAACGCTGTACAAATAACTAAGTAAGGTTTCATAACCTTAGTATGTTAGTGCCTCACAGCTATGTCATGTTGACATGTGGCAGTATCTTGCTGAATGGCATTCATTATTGTTGTTGTGTGTTTTTGTGTGCTGTCACAACAACGTTAAAGTTTAAATTAGAGCAATGAACAAACATTTGCAAATTTCTTGTTAAATTTACAAGAGTGAGAGTGAAATCATCACCATGTTAGTTCAAGTTTATGGGGAAAATGCCATGAAGAAAACCAGTTGTAGCTGGCGTGGTGCCTGACGCCTGTAATCCTAGCACTCTGGGAGGCTGAGGCAGGTGGATTGTCTGAGCTCACAGGTTCAAGATAAACCTGAGCAAAAGTGATACCCCATCTCTGAAAAAGTGGCCAGGTGTTGTGGTGGGCACTTGTAGTCCCAGCTACTCAAGAGGCTAAGATAAGAGAATTGCTTGGGCCCCAGAGTTTGAGGTTGCTATGAGTTGTGACGCCACAGCACTCTACTAAAGGTGACAAAGTGAGACTCTGTCTCAAAAAAAAAAAAGAAAGAAAAGAAAAGAAAACCAGTTGTAAAAATAGATTAAATGTTTTTCTGAGGAGAGAGAAAGTGTCACTGATAAAGAGAGGTCAGGGAGGCCATAACAAGCAAAATTGATGAAAACACTGCAAAAAAAATTGTCAAACTGCATGTCAGAATCATCAGCTCACTATAAGATGCATAGCAGACAAAGTAAACACTGACAGAGAAACAGTTAGGAAAATCTATCTGAAAATCTTGGCACGAGAAAGGTGTGGTTCTTGTATACAACAATGTACCAGCTCACGTGGCAATGTCGGTGAGGAAGCTGTTAGCCAGTAAAATAAGTAACTGCATTGGAACAC
Source organism: Perodicticus potto (assembly GCA_963574655.1). Taxonomy (NCBI): domain Eukaryota; kingdom Metazoa; phylum Chordata; class Mammalia; order Primates; family Lorisidae; genus Perodicticus; species Perodicticus potto. The sequence continues at coordinate 8,000 of CAUYRH010111392.1, read as the reverse complement.
CCTCTCTACTCACCTACCTGATCTGGCCCCTAATGACTTTTTTCTTTATCCACAGATAAAAGAAATATTTAAAGGAATACATTATGATGACATTCAGGTCATCGAGGGTAATACAATGACAGCTATAATGGTCATTCCAGAAAGAGTTCCAAAATTGCTTTGAAGAGTTGACTAGGTTCTGGCATTAGTAAATAGCTTCCCAAGGGGAGTACTTCAAAGGTGATTGACTATAGAGATATTCAGCAATGAAGGGTGCAGCATTTTTTCTAGGATTGAACTTAATTCTCAGACCTTATATATTTTAGAATTATGGGATTAAGTAAAACTATAAGGAACAGTGAAACAAGCAGGAATTGACAACAGTTGGAAGTCTTTCCTTGCAAAAGCAAGGAACAATTTCAGCAACACACTCTACGAACAGAACTATCGTAGAAGGTTGCCTGAGGGGAGAGCTGTGGTCACACGTGACCAGGACAGAGGTTCTCATTTCTCCACTTTCCTGCCAGTGCATCCTTCCAATTTGCCAGGCATAAATGGAAGCCACAGGACAAGGAACCCACGGTGGTGGAGTCTACAAATTCTCCCTCCCAAGAGTCACAAAGAGCAGAAAAGAAAGGGTCATCCATAGGGGCAAACAGGATGCACACTTTGCATGGAGTTTTTAAAAACACAGCACTTTCTATAACATACAAAGCTTTATACACACACATCCTTAATGCTCCACCCTCCCTTTAATCTTTACCTTATTTTTCTACTAGTTTTTCTGTGAAACCAATCTTCTCTAAGTTCCTGTGGCACACACTAGGTACACTTTCTCCTTGAGGCCTTTACATAGGATTTCCTCTACATTCAATCCTTTCTGTCTCAGGCATGGGTATCTGTGCCTATCTCACTTGAGTATTCTAAGGCTTTGTTCAGCAGTCACCTTTCTTCCTTGACCACTTCTTTAAAATTCCATAAAACCTCTTCCCACACACTTTATGCTCCTTCTTTGCCTAATCATACTCTGTGGCACTTATCCCCACCTAGTATATGTTAAAGAGTTCTTGGTAAGAGGAAATAACATATGTATATACGTGAAGTTCTTAGAATAGGACTTGGTATATAAGACATTCCATACATGGCAACTCCCTTCCATATTGTATCTTCAGCTTAATTGTTCATTACTCCAATATAGTCAGCCCCAAATGCAAGCTGACCTGATGCAACTCTGTGTCTTGTGAGTCTGAATCCTCCAGCATACACCCCCAGACTACATGAAGTCCATCTTAGATATTAGTAGGGAGAAAATTATTTCAGTAGATATTATTATATTGCACATAATTACTAGAGCCTAAGCACAGCTGGTAAGAGATTTTAGCAGTTTAGATTAAGCAAAGAAGGAACAACTGCAACTGGTCACAGATCTGATACATATATTGAAAGATGGAAAGATTTCAAATATTTTAAATGAAGTGTCATGTTAAAAGAAAAAATTGAGGGTGGCGCCTGTGGCTTAAGGACTAGGGCACTGGCCCCATATACCAGAGGTGGTGGGTTCAAACCCAGCCTCGGCCAAAAAGCTGCCAAACAAAAAAAAAGAAAAGAAAAGAAAAAGAAAAAATTGTTGTACCTGGCTGTTATCAAATCATTTGTCACAGAACTTTATTTGGCAAAATTTTCAGGGTGGATCCTTATATCATTCTTAAAGAAGTTGAGATGGAGTATGGATATATTGCTTACCTTAATGCTTTCAAATGTCAAGGTTAAAAATCTTTACTAAAGTACATTATTAAACAAAGATCTTTGAGTAAAGTCAGAGACCCTAAAAGATCTGCTTGTTAAACCCTCAGTAGCTCGAAAGGTTTTACTTTCTTATAGATATGACAAGACAGCTGGACATAATGAACTTGAAACTTTAAGTTTAAAAGAATAGTCAAAAATAAAAGAGAGTGGTGTTTATTCATAGATTCAGGTATGCAGATGCAAATTGGACATGTGGATGAAGCAGATGACATCTGGAGATTCCATTAATTTCTCATTATCAATCTGCCTTGAGCTCAAAGAAATAACCTATTCTGAAGAATCTTAGAACTATTTGGTAGGAATCACATTAGCATATGTTTTTTTGTTTGAGACAGAGTCTCACTATGTCACCTTTGGTAGAGTGCTGTGGTGTCACAGCTCACAGAAACCTCAAACTCTTGGGCTTAAGCAATTCTCTTGCCTCAGCCTCCCAAGTAGCTGGGACAACAGGCACCTGCCACAACACCCAGCTATTTTTTGTTGCAGTTGTCTTTGTTGCTTAGCTGGCCTGGGCTGGGTTCAAACCTGCCACCCTCAGTGTACGTGGCTGGAGCCATAACTACTGTGCTATGGTGCTGAGCCTATGTTAGCATTTTAGAAGAAGTTCAAGGATTTATGAGTATGAATTTTGTGGCAACTGTCTGTATCTGTCTTTGAATATAAACTTCAGGGTATGTCAAGTTGCCAAACATCTTCCCCATTAATGTGGTATACCAGAATTAAAAGCAAATTGTACTCACTCAAAAGTATCCTTCCAAAGTTGGCATTGTATGCACATGTCAGGATTACCATTGAATTTCTGATGACTTAATTTAGTTATGGAAATATTTGGGCATATCAAACTCACTCTCTGTCTGTCATGAAAATACTGAAAAAGAAGTTGAGAACTTTCACCAGTGAAATGGAGTCCGAATTAATAAGGGACTTGAATAGATAGACCCTATTATTCTCAATAATGGTTTCACTATATTTCAAATTAGTCTTTTAATTAATAAAAACCATTCAATCTACCTCGTGGCCTATATTAGTCGCTTCAATATAACTAATATTTATTATGGTTTTTTGGCACTCACCACAGAATTCCATTTTTTATTGCTATTATTGTTGTTGTTCTATTTTAGTTTAGTTGATAGCTTATAATAGGTACTGCTCTGGATATTTTCACCTATATTGTCTCATTAATCTCCACAACAGAATTTAGAGATTGGTAAAATATTTCAGTTTTTCAAATGATGGTTGGTGTTGAGGCTCAGAGGATTTAACAGATGTTTAGAGAGACATAGTTAAGACAGAGATTTGGGAAATCAATTCATATCTATGCATATGCTGAATTTATCTATTTATGATGAGTGGATGGATGGATGGATGGATCTAATGTAGTGTTGATTTTTTTATGTGTCAGGGATATGAAAAATTATTTTACCAGGAAAAATAAAAGCCACCCTAAGATGTCCACATACTAATCTCAGGAAACTCTGAATATATTGCCTTACACAATAAAAGAGACTTTGCTGACATGATTAAGTTAAAGATCTTGAGCTGGGACATTACTCTAAATTGTTTGAATGAGCCCACTGTAGTCCCAAAGGTCATTATAAGTGAAAAAGGGAGGAAGGAGAGTCAGAGTCAGAAAAGAAGATGTGAAGTGAGAGCAGAGGTCAGAGTGATGGGACTCCTGGAAGGAAGCCATGAGCTAAGGAGTGCAGGCAGCCTCTAGAAGCTGGAAAAGTTAAAGAAATTAATTTCTCCTAGAGGCCCCAGGGGGAAAAAAAAAACCTCAGCTGGCACTTTGATCTTAGCCCACTAAGAGCCATTTTCAAACTTCTGAATTTCAGAAAAGTATGATTATAAATTTCTGTTGTTTGGAGATATCAAGGTTATAGTAATTTGTTATAGTAGCAAAATAAAACTAATATTACAGGTAAAGTAGATTATGTGTATAATAAAATAACCAATGTCAAAAATCTGTGAATCCTAAATCTACAACAAAAATATCTGGTTTATAACATTTTAATTGACATCAGAATGTCTCCTTTCTCATGTCTATGATCCTTGTTCCTTTTTTGTTACTCTGCATTTCAGATTAATAGAAGATCTCAATTAATTCTCCTATAAATACTATAAGTGCTAAACAAAAATGTACTGTGAGATGAAATGTAACATATATAGCCTGACATACACAAATCAGTAGTGTTTCTATGCACTAATAACAAAAGAGCTGAGAATCAAGTTAAGAACACAATCCCATTTAAAATAGCTGAAAAAATAATAAAATATCTTGGAATATACTTAACCAAAGAGGTGAAAGACTTCTACAAGGACAAATACAAAGCAATAATGAAAGAAACCATAGATAACGCAAACTAAAGAAAAAAGCATCCCATGCTCAAGGATCAGAATTAATATTGTCAAAATGTTCATACTGCCCAAAATAATCTACAGATTCGGTGTGATTCCTATCAAAATACGAAAATCATTTTTCATAGGATTAACATAAACAATCTTAAAATTCATATGGAACCAAAAAAGAATGCAAACAACTAAAGCAATCCTAAAAATAAAACAACTTTTGAGGCATTACATTACCTGACTTCAAATTATGCTATAAGGAAATAATAACCAAAACATCATGGTACTGGTATAAAATTAGATAGGAAGTCAAACGAATCATCAAGAAAAAAGACAAGGATCAAGTAGGCTTCATCCAAGGGATGCAAGGTTGTTTTAACATACACAAATCTACAAATGTAATACATCATATCAATGGAAGCAAAACCAAAGACCATATGATCCTCTCAACAGATACAGAAAAAGCATTTGACAAAATTCAGCATCCTTTTCTAACAATAATACTTAAGAAAATAGGCATAGGTGGCATACTTCTTAGGCTGATTGACGTCATCTATGACAAACACACAGCTAATATCACACTGAATGAAGTAAAACGGAAAGCTTTTCCACTTACAACTGGAACCAGACAAGGATGTCCACTATTACCACTATTATTCATCATTGTGCTGGAACTTCTAGCCAATGCAGTCAGGCAAAAGAAGGATATCAAGGGCATCCATATGGGAACAGAGGAGGTCAAACTCTCGCTCTTGCTGATGATATGATCTTAGAAAGCCCCAGAGACTCAACCACAAAACTCCTGGAAGTGATCAGGAAATACAGTAACGTCTCAGGGTATAAAAATCAATGTCCACAAATCAGTAGCCTTTGTATATACCAATAACAGCCAAGTTGAGAAGGAAATTAAGAACACAATTCCCTTTGCAGTAGCTTCAAAGAAAATGAAATACTTTGGAATATACCTACCAAAAGAGGTGAAAGATCTTTTCGAAGAGAATTATGAAACCCTAAGAAAAGAAATTGCAGAAGACACTAACAAATGGAAGAATGTACCATGCTCTTGGCTGGGAAGAATCAACATTGTCAAAATGTCTATTCTACCCAAAGCAATATGCAGATTCATTGCAATCCCCATTAAAATACCAACACCATATTTTGAAGAACTGGAAAAAATAGTACTTTGTTTTGTATGAAACCAGAAAAATACCCGTATTGGCTAAAGCTATTCTTAGTAATAAAAACTAGGTCGGAGGCATCACCCCACCAGACTACATCCTATATCATAAGTCCACAGAAATCAAAACAGCATGGTATTGGAACAAAAATATAGACACAGACATATGTAAAAGAATATAAAACCAAGAGATGAAACCAGTCTCTATTTGCCATCTGATCTTTGATAAACCAAACAAAAGCATACCATGGGGAAAAGAATCTCTATTCAACAAATGATGCTGGGAGCACTGGATAACCACATGTAAAAGACTGAAACTCATCTGAAACCCACACCTTTCACTACTTACAAAAATTGACTCAAGAGGGGCAGCACCTGTGGCTCAAAAGAGTAGGTCACCGTCCCCATAAGCCAGAGGTGGCGGGTTCAAACCCAGCCCCGGCCAAAAAAAAAAAAGAAAAAGAAAAAATTGACTCAAGATGGATAAAAGACTTAAATCTAAGACACCAAACAAATCTTAGAAGAAAGTGTGGGGAAAACTCTTGACAATGTTGGACTGGGGAAAGATTTTATGACAAAGACTTAAGTGGCCATTGCACAACAACAAAAATTAACAAACGGGACTTAATTAAGCTGAAAAGCTTCTGCACAGCTAAGGACACAACAAGTAAGCAAAAAGACAAACTTCAGAATGGGAAAAGATATTTACAAGGCATGAATCTGACAAAGGGTTGATAACTAGAATCTACAGAGAACTCAAATTAATCAACAAAGAGTAAACAATCCCATCTACCTTTGGACAAGAGATATGAACAGAACCTTCTCTGAGGAAAATAGACAAATGGCTAACAAACATTTGCAAAAATGCTCATCTTCCCTGATCATCAGAGAAATGCAAACCAAAACCACCTTGATATATCACCTATAACCAGTGAGAATGGACCACATCACAAAATCCCAAAGTTGCAGATGCTGGTGTGGTTGTGGAGAGAAGGGAATACTTTTACACTGCTAGTGAAACTACAAACTAATACAGCCTTTTTGGAAGGAAGTATGGAGAATCTTCAAAGAACTCTAATTAGACTTCCCATTTGATCCTGCAATCCCATTACTGGGCATCTACCCAGAAGAAAAAAAAATTCTTTTATCATAAGGACATTTGCACTAGACTGTTTTTCGCAGCCCAATTTACAATCGCCAAATTATGGAAACATATCCTAAATGCCCACCAGCCCAGGAATGGATTAACAAGCTGTGGTATATGTATATCATGGAATACTATTCAGTCATTAAAAAAGATGGAGACTTTACATCTTTTGTATTAACCTGGATGGAGGTTCAACACATTCTTCTTAGTAATGCATCCTAAGAATTGAGAAGCAAGAATCCAATGTACTCAATTCTAATATGAAGGCAGAAGATGAACTAATACAAGGGGGGTTAGAGGAATGAAGGAGCAGGGAGAGGGGATGGCAGGTCATGGTGTATCTTGGGGGCAGGACACAATTATAAGAGAGAATTTACTTAACAAATGCAATCAGTATAACATAATTATTTGTGCCCTCAATGAATCCCAAACAATAAAAAAAAATGAAATCTAAAGATAAAAAACAGAAAAAAAGACAGACAGCCCCATTAAAAAGTTGGCAAGAGAAAAAAAGAATTTCAAAACTTTTGAGAAACAAATGACATTGAAAAAATGCTCAAAATCACTAATCATTACAAAAATGCAAATTAAAACCACAAGGAGAACCAAACCCTTGTCAGAATGGCTGTTCATTAAGAAGTCAAAAAATAACAAACAGATGCTACTTGCAGATGCAGTGAAGAGGAAAGGCTTATAAAGTGGTGGTGGGAATGTAAATTAGTATGACCTCTATGGATATTTCTCAAAGAACTAGAAGTAGATCTACCATTTTATCTAGCAATCTCACTACTGGCGATGTATCCAATGGAAAAAAAACACTTGTGCCCACCCGTTACGGCAGCACAATTCACAACTGCAAAGATGTGAAATACTACCATGGAATACTACTCAGCCCTCTAAAAAAATTGAAATGTCTTTTATAGCAACTTGGATGTAACTGGAGGTAAGAAGTCTATGTAAAATAACCGAGGGACAAAAAACCAAATAACACTTGGTTCTCACTTGTATGTGTGAACTAAGCAATGTGTATGCATGGTCATGCAAAGTGACTTACTGGACACTGACTTACTCAAATATTCTTTACTGACTCAGAAACACATTACACACCCCACACACAGAATTTCAATGTAGGTTCCTATTAACTGGATTGGGGGAATCATGACTAAAGCTCAGCATTATAGAAAACACTGATGAATATTTTCTCAACATTTAAGTCCATTTCTTTTTTCCTTCAAGATTTGGCTTCAAATATGTTTTGCCTTCCAGCTTTCATAAACATATTGAACTCTGAATTATAAACCACAAATACCCCATGCTACTATTTCTTGCTGAATGATGTTGCATAGTAGATGCCCTTATTCACTCAATTGGAAAAGTCTATGTTAGGAGCTATAAGCCTTCTTTTTTTTTTTTTAATAATTTTATTAAATCATGATTGTGTACATTGGTGCAATCATAGGGCAGAATGTGCTTCATATACAATCAGAAACATTTTGATCGTACTGTGAGAGATAGCCCTCATAGCATTTTCTTAATCACTAT
>CAUYRH010111390.1:0-21173 GCA_963574655.1 Perodicticus potto | reverse complement strand
AGCCTCAAGCTGTTGCCCTGGGTAGAGTGTTGTGGCATTACCGCTCACAGCAACCTCCAATTCCTGGGCTCAAGCGAGTCTCCTGCCTCTGCCTCCCAAGTAGCTGGGACTACAGGCGCCCACCACAACGCCCGGCCATTTTTTTTTTTTTTTTTTTTTGGTTGCAGCCGTCATTGTTGTTTGGCGGGCCCAGGCTGGATTCGAACCTGCCAGCTCAGGTGTACATCGCTGACGCCTTAGCCCGTTGAGCCACAGGCGCAAGCCCTTTCTTCCCTTTCTTAAAAGTATCTGACTTAGCTCAGCGCCTGTGGCTCAACGGGCTAAGGCGCCAGCTATGTACACCTGAGCTGGCAGGTTCGAATCCAGCCTGGGCCCGCCAAACAACAATGACGGCTGCAGCCAAAAAATGGCGGGCCGTTGTGGCAGGCGCCTGTGGTCCCAGCTGCTTGGGAGGCAGAGACAGGAGACTTGCTTGAGCCCAGGAATTGGAGGTTACTGTGAGCTGTGATGCCACGGCACTCTATCCAGGGTGACAGCTTGAGGCTCTGTCTCATAAAAAAAAGCATCTGACTCTGTTGCCCAGGCTACATTGCAGTGGCAGGCACCAAGGAAGGCCTTTCTTTTCAGCTTCAGTTAACTAGAATTGTTTTTTGTTGCTTGCATCTAAAGATTCCGGCTGGTACATAGTCTTTAAGTAATGCTCAATCCCAGAGTCTGATGCTGCTACTTTGAGTAAAGATCTCTGAATAAAGTCATGGTCAAATTTGCAATGGTCTGGGAGTTCTCTCTGGGCTCCCTTTATGGCCTGTGCACCTGAGGCAAAGGAAGAAATACAGGGAAATGAGCACTTGTCTCTTGATTCCCTCTCAAATTACTGTGGCCCCACCTTAATCCACCTTTTTCTCTGCCCTCCACAATTTCTTTGTTTCCTTTCCTTTTTCCTTTCCTTTCCTTTTTCTTTTCCTTTCCTTTCTGACAGAATCTCAACCTGTTGCCCAAGCTAGAATACTGTGGAGTCAGCCTAGCTCATAGCAACTTCAAAGTCCTGGGTTCAAGCGATCCTCCTTCCTTAGCCTCCCAAGTAGCTGGGACTATAGGTACGCCACCACCACCCTGACACTGGCTTTTTTTTTTTTTTTTTTTTTTCAGTTTTTGGCCGTTTCTGGGTTTGAACCTGCCACCTCCGGCATATGGGGCCAGTGCCCTAGTCCTTTGAGCCACAGGTGCCACCCTGTTTGTTTGTTTTTGAGACAGAGTCTCACTATGTTGCACTCAGTAGAGTGCACGTCACAGCTCACAGCAACCTCTTGGGCTTAAGTGATTCTCATGCCTCAGCCACCCAAGTAGCTAGGAGTACAGGTGACCACCACAATGCCTGGCTATTTTTTTGTTGTTGTTGTTATTGTTGTCACTATTGTTTAGCAAGCCCTGACTGGGTTGAAACCCACTAGCCCCAGTGCATGTGACTAGCACCCTAACCATTGAGCTACAGGCACCGAGCCTATTTTTTTCTATTTTTAGTAGAGAAAGGGTCTTGCTTTTGCCCAGCCTGGTCTCAAACTCCTGAACTCAATGGCTCCTCCCACCTTGGCCTCCCAGGGTGCAAGGGTTACAAGCATGAGCCACCATGCTCTGGCCTTCCCACAATTTTTTAATTTGCAGTTACCACCCGTTCAACCATTATTTAGCACCTACTCTATTCAAGGCATTATGTAAGGCACTGAGCAGAATCCAAAGATCAATAAGCCATAACCCTGACAGTATACTTTTACATTTTGAACCAGGCAAATGTATTTTCTTTTCAAAACATAGATAAAAATTATTTATTTTTCCTTATTTTCTTTTTGAGGCAGAGTCCCTGTCACTCTGGGTAGGGCGCCGTGGCGTCATCATAGCTCACAACAACCTCAAACTCTTAGTCTCAAACGATCCTCTTGCCGTAGCCTCTGGAGTAGCTGCGAATACAAGTGCCAGCCATACACCCGATCTGGCTATTTCTTTTCTTTTCTTGTTCTTGCTCAGACTAGTCTTGAACTCCTAAGCTTGGGCAATCCAGGAGCCTCAGCCTCTCAGAGTGCTGGCATTTCAGGTGTGAACCACGTGCATGGTGTAAAAATAAACAAAATTTAAAAACTGATCTCTCTTTTGAGGTAGAAGTAAAAGGAAGCTCTTTTTTATCTTTGGATTAGTGCCACTGGAGGCAAGATGATGTCCATTTCTTTCTTTCTTTCTTTTTTTTTTTTTTAAGACAGAGCCTCAGGCTGTCACCCTGGATAGAGTGCTGTGGCATCACAGCTCACAGCAACCTCCAATTCCTGGGCTCAAGCGAGTCTCCTGCCTCTGCCTCCCAAGTAGGTGGGGCTGCAGGTGCCCGCCACAACGCCCGGCCATTTTTTGGTTGCAGCCATCATTGTTGTTTGGCGGCCCAGGCTGTATTTGAACCCTTCAGCTCAGGTGTACGTGGCTGGCGCCTTAGCCCATTGAGCCACAGGCACTGAGCCATGATGTCCATTTCTTTGTAAATGTTCCAGAAATCAATCCCAAATGGCAGCTGGATTCCTTCGTTAGACATTTCCAGTCAAAAACAAAGAAGTAGCTCTCCAGAAGATTGAGAAAAAAAAAACAAACCTCTTCTGAAGTTGACAAGTAGATTGCTGTTCATCAGAATATTTGTGACCAGGATGAGAGAAATTAGTACCAGTGCATTGGAAATTTCACTCAAAAAAATAAATAAATAAAAACTTCTTATACAAAAAAAAAAAGAAATTTCACTCAAAATAACCCAAAGCTCTAGAATAGAATAAAAGAAATAATCAAAGTTTCAAATGAAAATATTATCCAGCTTATTTCTGCCTTCTTAAATGACCAAATAAATACATGATGATCCAACAATTGTCCAGGAAGTATTGACAGTTGTATCTGAAAACACAGAATACACAATATAAGCAAGGAGGAAGGACACACATTAGAAATGCAAAGTAAAACATGTAAAGCAGATGGTTTTACAAACCCAGGAAGAACTGGACAGACATACACATACCTTACAGGATCATGAGCTACGGTGTTAAGCACTCCCAAGACCCTTATCCCAAACAATTCTGAAGTCCGATCTTGGAATCAGACTTGGTTTTCAGGTCTCTCTTCACTTCCCAGGTGACTCTGGATAAGACAAGCCACTTAACTACTCTATGACTCAATTCTTTATCAATGGGTTAGAGCAGATAAACTACCAGAACTGGGAGGAACCTTGGAGATTGCTGCTATCAGTCTTTAACTTTTTTTACCTGACTTTTCTTGAAGCATCCCTAATAAGCCTCTCTGCTTGAATACTTAGTGACAGGATGCTCACTCTCTCCTGACATCTGATGTCATTTTTTAAATCCTCCAATTGTTAGAAGAGTTCTTCCTTATTGTGGAGCCTAAAGCAACTCCATCTTGGGTGATAATCTGCTATGTTGACTTCTGATTGCTCTCGATCAAGGAATGCCTCTAGATTTCTACTTTGCTATTACCCCAAATTCTGCCCTTAGGCAGATTCATATAGCATTCCTGCCCTTCCCTGAGGGGTTGAGGTCAATTGTCCTGCACAATCCTACCCTGTAAACTTGGGCCTGGGGGTTAATGGTATGGGGATCTACCATCTAGCCTGGTCTTGCTGCTGTCCCTGCCAGAAACATGGCTTCTGTTCCTGAGTCCCTATTAAATGCTTCTGAGATACTAGATCTGTCAGCCTCTTTCTTTGGCTTTTCAGCTTCCTGAGCCCTTGGGGATAGGTTTGCATAGATCAGCTCACCAAGGAACACTTACGTATTGAATTGCAGTAAGTCTCCTTCTAGCTTTCCACATCCTGGTGACAGGTAAAATCTAATCTGCAGGACGACTCTTAAAAAAGCTCTCAACTTCCCTTGCTTTTCTATTCTACAGGCTAAACCATGCCTCTCTCTTTCAATTATCTTCATCTGTCATATTCAAGATGTTAAACTGTTCTGGTCTTTATATATTTTATGTGTGTAGAGTAGTGGTAAAGCACCCTGAGTCCCCACTCATATGAATTTGAATATTGCCCAGCCACCTAGTGGTTGTGTGACTAATGGGGAAGTTATTTTCATCTCTATAGGCTAGTATCTCTCTCTAAAACAAGAAAAATAGGATGGGCAGTGGCTCACACCTGCAGTCCTAGCACTCTGGAAGGCCAAGTCAGGTGGATTGCTTCAGCTCAGGAGTTCAAGACCAGCCAGAGCAATAGTAAGACACTGCCATCTGTATGGGAAAAAATAGAAAGATTATCTGGGTATTGTGACAGGCACTTGTAGTCCCAGCTACTTGGAAGGCTAAGGCAAAAAGATTGCTTGAGCCCAAGAATTTGGGATTGCTATGAGCTATGATGACATCATGACACTCTACCCAGGGTGACTGACTTAGACTCTGTCTCAAAATAATAAAATCTGGGCATGGTGGCTCGCGCCTATTATCCTAGCACTCTGGGAGGTCCAGGCAGGTAGATTGCTTGAATTTAGGAGTTCCAGACCAGCCTGAAAAAGGGCAGACCCAGTCTCTACTAAAAAACCAAAAAACTAGGCTCGGCTCCTGTGGCTCAACGGGCTAAGGCGCCAGCCACTTACACCTAAAGCTGAGCTGGCGGGTTCGAATCCAGCCCGGGCCCACCAAACAACAATGATGGCCACAACCAAAAAATGGCCGGGTGTTGTGGTGGGCGCCTGTAGTCCCAGCTACTTGGGAGGCAGAGGCAGGATACTCACTTGAGCCTAGGAATTGGAGGTTGCTGTGAGCTGTGATGCCACAGCACTCCATCCAGGGTGACAGCTTGAGGCTCTGTCTCAAAAAACAAAAGCAAAAACAAAAACAAAAACAAAAACAAAAACAAAACTAGCCCGGCAATGTGGCAGATTCCTGCAGTCCCAGGTAGGCTGGAAGCTGAGGCAAGAGGATTGCTTGCTTGAGTCGAGGAGTTGAGGTTGCTGTGAGCTATGACCCCACAGCACTCTACTCAGGGTGATGGAGACTTTGTCTTAAATAAATAAATAAATAGATAAATAAAATAAAATAAAATAAAGGAAAATAACACTCCAACCCATCTCTTAGAGAAGTTGTGAATGAGATAAAGGAGACAATATAAGTAAAATGTTAGTTAATACTTGGCACTTAATAAGCAATACTATTACCAGTAGTAATAGTAAATAACAATAATCCCTAATAACGAGAATAAGAATACAAATTAGAACCGACAGGATGAACAAAGTTTATCTAGTCCATTCCTGACCTCACACATAAGGTTTGGTTGTCCTGATAGGAAACTTTCCACACGGTTCCATTTCATAGCAGTTATCACTCTCCATTATTTCAATATCCAGGACAGGAGCCTAAGAGAGTGGGAACTTTGCCATGTTAAGCTGAATCCTTAGTGCACACAAGTGTCTCCTTCATATAACATGACAGAACTTCATAACATGACCAACACCTTCATGCCTTAGAAGAGGCAAGTGGCCAATTTGGCTAAGGTTGTGCAGAGACCTTCTGGGAGAGCCCAGGGGAGAACCCAGGGCTCCTTGGGTAGCTGACACTCAGAATTACACTTAGGCCCAACCCTAAGGTTAGGTAACCGGAACAGAAGCACATATATCCAGTTACACAGGGCTATTATTCCCTACCGGGTGGCCTGAGTGCGGGCCTCTGTTTTAGGGGTGTCAAGGCCGCCTAGGCTAGGAGAAGGTGGTTTTACTCGAGGCGGTAAGTGGGAGGGTCCCTGGTCCCAGGGCGCGGTGCTAAACCCCGCCTGCAATGTTTGGCGTTGGCCGCCAGCCAGGGCACCGCTCCCTAGCCCAGGCTGGCTCCGGGAGCAGCGACTGGAAAACAACCTGGCTCCAGAAAGACAATTAACAAAGGCTGGAGACCGGCCACCCCTTCGCGGCGCGCGCACGCACACAGCCGCGGGGACAGAGCCGCGCCCGCCAGTGCCCGTGGTGGCTCGGCTGCCCGGAGCCGCGCCCCACCCGCCCAGGCTGCGCAGTGGCCGGAGTCACCGAGCTCCGTGCGTGAGCGCCGGCAGGCACCTGGCGCGCGCGGTGAGTCGGCTGGGCGATTGGGCCAAGTCCGGCAGGATCGGCCGGCCGGGGAGGGGTGCAGGAAACAGCTGCTGGGCAGATCAGGGAGGGGAGGGGGGCGAGCGAAGGGCAGGATGCGCGAGCTCCCAAGTCCCAGATTGCTGCTAGCTAGCTTCGTTTTGAGCTTAGGGGGATGCAAACCACCTGATCATGTGACCCAACGAAATCTTTTTTTTTTTTTTTTTAAACAGGTGGGAAACAGGCCCAGAGAGGTAAGCTGGGCTTGGAAAAATTTATTATTCTTTGTGTCTGTTTATCTCTGCCTGCTTCCGTGTATGCTAAAACAACGGAAAGATACAAACACTGGTAAACAGTCCTTACCAAGCAAAATGTAATTATGAATAATAGTCAAGGCTAGGGGAAGGAGACTAGAATTCTGCAATCTGTAAGGTGAAATGCCTTGATCAAGGGCCGGTAGAGAAGCAACGCCACAGCTGGTACCCTCCAGAGGGCCAGGAACTTAGAGGGGATGCGCATAAGGATGGCATGCACAGGTACTGGCTGTTAACCTTCTGGAGGTCCCTGACCCTTTAGAAATATGTGCCCACTCTCCGGAGAGGAGTTCACACATAACCTTGGGCATGGCCTGAGATTCCAGATGAACTCCCGCTGTACAGAACAACTGCAGCCTGCGCTCAGCTGGGCATTTCAGAGAAGTTTCTTTCCTCCTTTGAAGGGAGGCAGTACCTGCTGTGAGTCCAGACAGTGAGTCCGGTGTCTAGACCCTGCTAGCTGTGTGATCCAGGACCCATGGTTTAGCCTCTTCAAGGCCCAGTTGCATTTGTAGAATAGGGATAAAGTAGTCTGCTGCTCCCTCTGGGCTGTTGTCAGACTTAAGAGTGAATGTAATGCTCAGTGCCTGGCTCATAGTAGATGCACAATAAAAGTGCTGACTATAGTTTACATAAACCATAGGGTAAATATAAAATATGGTTTACACAAACTACGGTGAGTATAGTTTATAATAATCTATTGTTTATTTCCAGATAGCTAGAAGAGAAGAATTTAGCAGGGCCTAGGATAAAGAAAAGACAAATATTTAAGGTGATGGATATCCCAAGTACTCTGATTTGATCTTCACAAATGTTATGAATACTTAAATTATTGCAAGTACTCTAAAACTATGCACTTCTACTAGGCATCAATTTTTAAAAAGTGCTGGTGCATAAAACCCCGTTAATCAAAGTAGCGTCAGTCAGGAAAGGGAGATGATCTGGAAGAAATTGGCCTATATCTGAAATAAAAGAAAATCTTAAAAATTATAAATATGTAAATATAAAGGCAACCCTAGGATGATTTACAAGCCACAGCATATACCTTGATGACAGTATCGTAAATAAGGGTTCAGCAAAGCACTATACACAATATTTTTTTTTACCCAAGGTCAAATGCAGGAAGTGGGAACTACCAGATATTGTAACAAGGACTGTTAATTAGGCTTCACTTTCCCCTTTCAAATGGAGCCAAAGGAAAGAAGACAAACTGGGATTTGGGAAAGACCCAATCTTGCCCAGCAGTAGAGGCTCAGCTGAGTGTCTGCCAGGGCACAGGAGCTGCTGGAGCCTTATGTCAGCAGATTATTGTGGTAAACAGTGCCTTGTTGATTCAGCTCTAGATCAAATCAATAGCTTTTTATTTAACTAATGAGTGGGGGTGAGTGTGTATTAGGGTTCTGTAACAGAAGCAAAATTTCTTGCTTATCGACAGTCTTAAGACTTTAAAATCTATGGTCCAAGCTCGGTGGCTCGCGCCTGTAATCCTAACACTCTGGGAGGCTGAGGTGGGTGGATTGCTTGAGCTCAGAAGTTCAAGACCAGCCTGAGCAAGAGCGACACCTTGCCTCTACCAAAAATAGAAAAACTATTTGGGCATAGTTGCACATGCATGGTCCCAGCTAACTGGGAAGTTGAGGCAAGAAGATTACTCATGCCCGAGAGTTTGAAGTTGCTGTAAGCTATGATGACACCACAGCGCTCTACCCATGGTGACAGAGTGAGACTCTATCACAAAAAAAGAATTTTAAATCTATGGATCCAAACTTGAGGACAGAATCTGGGCAGGCGCACATATCTATAAAAAGAACTGCTTTAAAAAAATACTGTGTTGTGTCCTTTCTCTCTTGGAAGAACTTTTTGGGCCTTCCAAATTGAGCCAGGGAAATATGGCTAAGGGCAAATAGTTGGTATTTAATTTGGGTTAAAACACATACCACCTGTCTGGTGGGTTACATTCCTATCTATGTATTTGTAAAGGGGAGTTTTTCCTCCAGAAGAGAGAGAATGTGTATGTTGTTGGGTGGGAAGGGGAGGGTCTTGTCCTCTTTCCACCTCACTTCCAATTAGTCATTTCTCAACCCAAGGAAGTCCTTTTTCTACAAGCACAGTGAGTTTGGCAAGTTTCTCCCCTTCCTGGCTTTGTATCTCTATTTTTTTTTCACAGTAGTTTCTAAAAAAAATAGTATTTTTTTCTAATTTGACTTTTAAGTTCCAAACTTTAGACACTCCATAGGATAATACAGGGGAAACATGCTTGCTATTTCAGACAAACCCCTTTCCTGTGTTTCCCCCTTTATACCCACTGCCTTCATTCCTCAGTAGGACAAGAGTAAAAGCAGGATTTCTCAAGACAGTTTGCGTCAGAATCACCTAGAGGTTTGTTGAAATGTCTCACTCCCAGAATCACCTAGAGGTTGGTTAAAATGTCTCACTCCTGACCTGCTAAATCAGAACCTTCAAGTGTAGGAGCAAGAATTTACATGCTTAATAAGCACTCCTGGCAATGCTTATGCACCTCTGGTTAAGTGTTGAGGGGTTGGGGTTAGTAGTGGGGGCTGTTAGCTCTTTGTGTTTCTGTATTGTTTGCCTAGTTTTAGAATGAGTTGAGAGCCTCCTTCATAATTTAAAGAAATTTTTAAAAATTTTTGTCCAAAGGAGATATATGGATAGCAAATAAGTACTTGAAAAGATACTCAAGATCATTAAACACTAGGAAAATGCATACTAAAACTGCATTGAGTTATTGAATGAATCACTGAGTAATAAAACAAATAGAATAAGCAAAATAATTATTGGGGAAAAGGAGTGGTTCTTTGGAAGGGTGATGGAAGTCGGGGAAGACTTACTTGGGTTTCAAGCAGAGAAGCGACATGTCAATTTGTGGTTTTAAAAGACCACTCCACTCCAGTAAGAAAGTGCTGTTGCACTAATCAGCGAGAAAGGTGAGGGAGGTTTATACTCAGGAGGTCCTAGCCATGGAAAGTACCAGAAGAATGGATAGATATCCTTAATAAAACAAGACAAAACTCAGAGGTTGACACTGATTGACATCCTTTTTTACTTGTTTTTTTATGTCAAAATATTAAGGGAGTACAAATGTTTTTGTTATATGGATACCTTTTCTAATGCTTACGGTTAGGGCTTTTAGTGTGCCCATCACCAGAATAGTGTTCACCGAGACCTTTACATCTCTTTGTGCCTGTGTGTACCCATTGATTGTTTCCCAATTGGTAGAGAGGACATGTGGTGCTTGTTTTTCCATTTCTGAGATACTTCACTTAGGATAATGGTCTCTGCTTCCGTCCAAGTTGCTGGAAAAGGCATTATTTCATTCATTTTATGGCCAAGTAGTATTCCATGATATATATAGAATACTCATGACTCCATGGGCACTTCGGTTGATTCCACATCTTTACAATATAAATTGTTTTACAATAAACATTTGAGTGGGTTTTTTTGTGTGTGTGACTACAGAGTCTCACTTTGTCACCCTGGCAAGAGTACATGGGTGTCATCATAGCTCATAGCAACCTCAAATTCTAGGGCTCAAGTGATCCTTTGGCCTTAGCTTCCTTAGTAGCTGGGACTATAGGTGCCTGCCACAATGCCCAGCTATTTTTTTTTTTTTTAGAGACGGGGTCTTGCTCTTGCTTAGGCTGGTCTTGAATGCGTAAGCTCAAGCAATCCACCCGCTTTGGCCTCCGAGAGTGGTAGGATTACAGGCATGAGTGACCTACCGCACCCTGCCTTCAGGCGTCCTTTTGATAAAATGGCTTCTTTTCCTTTGGGTGGATACCCTGTAGTGGAGTTGCTGATTGAATGGTAAGTCTACATTGATTTCTTTGAGGAATCACCATACTTTCTTCCATAGAGGTGGTCCTAATTTGCAGTCCCACCAACAGTGTATGCATAAAAGCATTCCTTTCCCTCAACATCCATGCCAGCGTCTATTGTTTTTTACCTTTTTAATAATGACTGTTTTTGACAGGGGTAAGGTGGTATCTCATTGTAGTTTTAATTTGCATTTCTCTGATTGGCACTCTTTGCACTTAGTAGTTTTATCAGTTTTTAGTTTTTCTTACTGTACCATCCCCTACTCTGCCCCCAGCCTCCCCTACTGCATGTTAGACCTTGTTTGTAAGGATGTCACAAGAGACTGACTACACCTTGCTGGTCCAGACACACTAGACTATGGCATTTCTTTGATCTACCCATACAGTTTGCTTTCAATAAGGAAATGAAGATAGCCTGGAAGAACCTGTTTGTTTGTTTTTATCAACCTGTGCTGACTCCAAATGATCTTTGTTTCCCTTTCCAATGGCTAAAACTGATTTGTCTTAATCAAGTGGCAAAAACCCCACTCAGAGTGGCTTAAGCCAAAATGGGATGGGGAATGGAAAAGTCAAAAAAAAAAGAGAGAGAGAGGGAGCTCAAGTAAAAAAAGAGAGAGAATCAGACTCCATCATGCCTGGATTGAGTAATACCGTCTCATCAGGGCTCAATCTCTCTCCTAGTCTCTCACTTCTATTTCTGTGCTCTGCTGCATAGTTCTTATTACTTATTATTGTCATGATTAGCTGTTCTTGCCATCTGCTTGAATGGGATGTATCTAGATCAGCCAAGCGTCCTTAGACAACTTCTTCATACATCTGATCAATGGTATGCTGCCCTTTCCAATTTAACAATAATAGTAACAAAAAACAACAGCTACTATTATAGGGAGCTTACCATACCAGGCACTCTTTTGAACATTTCACATAGATTATTTTTTATGGAATCGCAAAACAATCCTTATATAAAGGAAAAGCCAGCCAGTTGATTGCAGAATCAGAATTTGAAAGCAGTTTTATCTGGCTCCTAGGCCCGGACTCCCAATGTTCACAGTGCCTCACAATCAATCTTTAGGGCTAAGAAGAGGAAGGCAAGGCCATCAAATAGTGTGCCTATCTCTTAGTTTTTCTGAACATGAATCTTAAAATATACTTGATAGTGACAGTAGAGACAGGGCTTTGGAGGTTATCTTTATAATTTCGTCAATCCCAGATCCTTCTGTGTTTTAGAGTTCTGGAAGCTCTTTGTACAGGCCTCTCCCTTCTGACTATTGTACTGACTATTGTACCCATCTTTGTAAACCAGATTCATTAACTCGGGTCCATCTTGTTTCTATAGGTGTTTCCTTCTTGACCCTTTGTCTGGTTCTTTTGCTTCCATGAAGCTTGAACCTCACTTTTGACAGCCTTTCAAGAGCCATCCCTAGAATCTGAGACTAAAGGTCTTACTTGCTTTTTTCCCCTTAGATACTTAAATTGCCACCCTCTAAAGCCTGAGATGGGCAGCTGAGGAAGCTAATGAATGCTCAGCTTTTCCTGCCTAGACATTTTGTCTTCTGAAAGAACTTTCAGATGATGGTTTCATTTCCCTCAAGGATCTGCTTATTTCCGTTTCTTCCTTTATTTCTTCTACTTGTTAGAATTAGGTTTGCACTATCATTTACTTTGTGACTTCCTCTGTCTTTGCTTTCTTCCCTTCCTCTGTCTTGAAAGGGATGAAAGAATGAGGATGTCTTTAATTTTTTTTTTTTAAGTTTTGTTTTTAGTTGGCACGTAATAATTGTACGTAATGTTTTAACTTAGGTAGTTCTACTTTCAGTGGACTGAAACTAGAGCAAATAGTCAGATATTTTGAGTACCCTATCCTTATTGTAGAGCCATTTTTCTCTTGATCTTTGTATTCTCAGAATCCAGCAAAATGCTTGGCATGTTACAGCTGCTCTAAATACTCGTTGAATGAATGTGTGAATGCCCAAATCCCTATATGCCAGGGAAGACAGAAGGGAGAGAAGAGAATTAACTCAGTTTTAACCTACCTTAGAGTCAGAAACAATAACTTAGTGTAGAAGTATTAAATAGAGAACATTCAATGTTTTTTTTTTTTGAGACAGAACCTTACTATGTCACCCTTAGTAGAGTACAATAGCGTCATAGATCACAGCAACCTCAAACTCCTGGGCTTAAGTGATCCTCTTTGCCTCAGCCTCCCAAGTAACTGAGACTACAGGCACCTGCCACAACACCCTGGCTATTTTTAGAGGCGGAGTCTCACTTTTGCTCAGGCTGGTCTCAAACTCCTGAGCTCAAGCAGTCCACCCACCTCAGCATTCCAGAGTCATGGGTGAGCCACCATGCTCCCTGCCTCAATGATATTTTTTATTTTATTTTGTATTTTGAGACAGAGTCTTACTTGGTCACTCTCATTAGAGCGCCGTGGTGTTATAGCTCTCAGCAACCTCAAACTCTTAGGCTTAAGTGATTTCTTGCCCCAGCCTCCCAAGTAGCTGGGACTACAGGTAGCCACCATAACACCTGGCTAGTTTTTCTATTTTTAGTAGAGACAGAGTCTCACTCTTGCTCAGGCTGCTCTTGACTCGTGAGCTTGCCCTCCCAAAGTGCTAGGATTATAGGCCTGAACCACCACGCCCAGCTCAATAATATTTTTTAGCACTATCTAGCACTACCTCTGTTCTTTGTTGCCTATCATAAGGCATGAAGGAGACCTCAGGAATGAGCATGGATTGAACTGTGCGGATTCTTTTTCTGGTGCTGTCTAAGCACGTGATTTGCCTTAAGGAAAGCCACATTTTCCTCAGTGTGTTCTCTGAGACAAGCCTCCTTATCAGGTCGGGCAAGGAAATGGATCGAGGGCACCTAGCCTGCTCTCTCAGGCTTGTAAACTACATTTGTCCTGAGAATGTTACAAAGATAGTGAATAACTTAAGCTCTACAGCCAGTCCCTGACTTAGGGATTTTCATCTTTAAGATGATGTGAAAGCAACATGCGTTCATACAACCATTCTGGTTTTTACTTTCAGTACAATAGTCAAATTACACGAGATATCCAACTGGGTGCTAGTATAAGTGTCCTGCGTATGTTTAAGGTAAACTAGGCTAAGCCGTTATATTCAGTAGGTTAGGTGTATTAAATGTACCTAAAGTTTTTACTTACAACAAAATTTTCAACTTACAATGGGTTTATCAGGATATAACCTTATTGTAATCCAAGGAGCATCTGTATAATATTTTGTTTTTAAATTTTTATTGTAAAATAATTATAGATCAGCATGAGGTTGCCAGATAGTATAGAGAGTCCTGTGGACCCTTCATCCAGATTCCTCCAGTGGTTACAGTGTCTTAAATACAACACAATGTCAAAACCAGGAAATAAGCATTGGTATAATGTGTGTGTGTGATTGGTCTATCCCATTTTTATCACATGTATAGATTTGAATACCACTACCTCAATTAAGATACGGAACTTGCTGGGTATGCTGACTCATGCCTATAATCTCAGCACTTTGGAGGCCCTCCCACAGCTGGGAGGATTGCTTAAGGTCGGAAGTTCGAGACCAGCCTGGGCAATATAACGAGACTCCATCTCTATAAAATATAAGAAAAATTAGCCAGGTCTGGTGGCATGCTTTTGTAGTCCCAGATACATAGGTGGCTGAGGCAGGAGGATCCCTTGAGCCCAGTCTGAGGCTGCAGTGAGCTATGATGATGCCACTGTACTCAAGCCTGGGTAACAAGAAAAAAAAAAAGAAAAGAAAAAGAAAAAAGAAAGAAAGAAAGAGAGGGGGGGAAGGAAGGAAAGAAGGAACGAAGGAATGAAGGAAGAAAGGAGATCTATTACCATAAAGCTCTCTCTATTACTATTTTTTTTTTTTTTTGGTAGAGTCAGAGCCTCAAGCTGTCACCCTGGATAGAGTGCCGTGGTATCACAGCTCACAGCAACCTCCAATTCCTGGGCTCAAGTGAGTCTCTTGCCTCCGCCTCCCAAGTAGCTGGGACTACAGGCACCTGCCACAATGCCCGGCCATTTTTTGGTTGCAGCCGTCATTGTTGTTTGGCGGCCCAGGCTGGATTCGAACCCTCCAGCTCAGGTGTACGTGGCTGGCGCCTTAGCCCGTTGAGCCACAGGCGCCGAGCCTCTATTACTATTTCTTTACAGTCACCCCCACCCCCACTCCATCCACATCCCTAGCCAGGCAGCCACTCATCTGTTTTCTATCTCCATAATTTTCTGTTATTAAATGAAATCACACAGTACATAACCTTTGAGAATGTTTATCTTTTCCACATATTTTTTCCAGCAGCATTCCCTTGAGAGTCATCCAAATTTTTGCTGTATATCAAGAGTTTTTTCCTTTTTATTTCTAAATATTCAGGGGTAAGGATGTACCATAGTGTTTTTTAACCATTCGTCTATTAAAACAGTCGTTCCCCAACATTTTTGGCATGAGCGATCACTATCACGGAAGACAGTTTTTCCACTGACCAAGGGTGTGTTGTGGGGAAGATTTGGGGATACAAGCATATGACTTCTCCACCTCAGATCATCAGGCATTAGATTCTCCTAAGGAGCGCAATCAGATCCCTTGCATGCACAGTTTAGGTAGAGTTCACGCTCCTATGAGAATCTAATGCCACCACTTATCTGACTGGAGGTGGAGCTCAGGCGGTGATGTGAGTGATGGGGAGCAGCTGCAAATACAGATGAAGCTTCCCTCACTTGCCCATGGCTCACCTCCTGTTGTGCGGCCCAGTTCCTAACAGGCCATGGCCTGAGGGTTGGGGAGTGCAGTATTAAAAGACATTTTTGTTGGGCGGCGCCTGTGGCTCAGTCAGTAAGGCGCTGGCCCCATATACTGAAGGTGGCGGGTTCAAACCCAGCCCCAGCAGAACTGCAACAGAAAAATAGCTGGGCGTTGTCGTGGGCACCTGTGGTCCCAGCTACTCAGGAGGCTGAGGCAAGAGAATCGCCCAAGCCCAGGAGTTGGAGGGTGCTGTGAGCTGTGTGACGCCACGGCCCTCTACCGAGGGCGATAAAGCGCAACTCTGTCTCTAAAAAAAAAAGACATTCTTGTTGTTGTCAGTTTTTGAATATTAAAAATAAAGCTTCGATGAATATTCACATACAGGTTTTTGTGTGAACAAAGTTTTCTATCTCCTGCCCAGGGGCGCAGTCACTGAGTTGTATGTAAGTTGTTTTTTAAAATACTGACAAATGATTTTCCAGAATGTCTGTCCTATTTTACATTCCCACCAGAAAGATCCAATTTCTCTACATCCTTGCCAGAATATTATATTATATAATATTGGTGGTAACAGCTTTGTTTTTGCTTTTTGGGTTTTTTTTTTTTTTTTTGAGACAGAGCCTCAAGCTGTCACCCTGGATAGAGTGCTGTGGCATCACAGCTCACAGCAACATCCATTTCCTGGGCTCAAGCAAGTCTCTTGCCTCCGCCTCCCTAGTAGCTGGGACTACAGGCGCCTGCCACAACACCCGGCCCATTGACAGCTTTGTTGAGATAATTCATGTCACATAATTTGCCCATTTAAAGTGTAGAAATCAATCGTTTTTAGTATATTCACAGACTTGTGCCACCATCATCTCAATCAGTTTAGAACATTTTCATCATTTCCCTAAGAAACCCTGTACCCTTCAGCCCCACACTTCAATTCTCTACCCCTTTGCCCCTAGGCAACAACTAATCTACTTTCTATCTCTATATTTACCTATTCTGGAAATTTCATATAAATTGAATCATAAAAATATGTGGTTCTTTGTGACTTTTTTTTTTTTTTTTTGTAGAGACAGTCTCACTTTATCGCCCATGGTAGAGTGCTGTGGCGTCACACAGCTCACAGCAACCTCCAACTCCGGGGCTTAGGCAATTCTCTTGCCTCAGCGTTCCTAGTAGCTGGAACTACAGGCGCCCGCCACAATGCCCGACTATTTTTCTGTTTTGCAGTTCGGCCGAGGCCGGGTTTGAACCCACTACCTTTGATATATGGGGCCGGCACCCTACTCGATGAGCCACAGGAGCCGCCCTCCTTTGTGACTTTTTGATTTATCATGATGTTTTTAAGATTCATTCATATTGTAGTACAGTTGACCCTTGAACAACATGGAGGTTGAGGTGTTGACCTTCCATATATAAGTTTTGACTTCCCCAAAATTTAACCACTAATAGCCTGATGTTGACTGGACACTTTACTGATAACATAAATAGATTAATGCACATATTGGGGTATGACATATATGTTATACACTGTATTCTTTTTTTTTTTTTTTGAACAGAGCCTCAAGCTGTCACCCTGGATAGACATCACAGCTCACAGCAACCTCCAATTCCTGGACTCAAGCGAGTCTCCTGCCTCTGCCTCCCAAGTAGCTGGGACTACAGGCACCTGCCACAACGCCTGGCCATTTTTTGGTTGCAGCCATCATTGTTGTTTGGCGGCCCGGGCTGGATTCGAACCCGCCAGCTCAGGTGTACATGGCTGGCGCCTTAGCCCATTGAGCCACAGGCGCCAAGCCTATACACTGTATTCTTACAATAAAGTAAACTAGAGAAAAGAAAATGTTACTAAGAAAATCATAAGGAAGAGGAAATATATTTAGTGTTCATTAAGTGGAAGTGGCTTATGCTAAAGCTCTTCATCCTTTTTTTTTTTTTTGAGACAGAGCCTCAAGCTATCACCCTGGATAGAGTGCCATGGCATCACAGCTCACAGCAACCTCCAATTCCTGGGCTCTTGCGATTCTCCTGCCTCCGCCTCCCAAGTAGCTGGGACTACAGGCGCCGGCCACAACACCCAGCCATTTTTTGGTTGCAGCCATCATTGTTGTTTGGCGGGCCCGGGCTGGATTCGAACCCGCCCCAGCTCAGGTTTACGTGGCTGGCACCTTAGCCCGTTGAGCCACAGGCACCGAGCCAAGGTCTTCATCCTTGCCATCTACATGTTGAGGAGGCTAAGGAAGAGGAGGGTTTGGTCTTGTTGTCTCAGGAGTGGCAGAGGTAGAAAAAAATCTGCTTGTAAGTGGGCCAGTGAAGTTCAAACCTGTGTTGTCCATGGCTCAATAATACTTCATTCATTTTTTGTTTTTGTTTTTTTGAGATAGGGTCTTTCTCTGTTGCCTGGGCTGGAGTGCTGTGGTGTCATCATAGCTCACAGCAACTTCAAACTCTTGTTCTTGAGCGATCCTCCTGCCTCAGCCTCTTGAACAGCTAGGATTACAGGCAGGCACCACCACACCCGGCTAATTTTTTTTGTAGAGACAAGATCTTGCTGTGTAAGCTCAGGCTGGAATTGAACTCCTGGCCTTAAGAGAGGCCACCCCAGCCACCAAAAGTGCTAGGATTATAGGTGTGCCTGACTCTTCATTCTTTTTCATTGCTATATAATACACTATTTTTTTTTAAAATTTATTAGTAAGCTCAGTGTGATGGTATACTGTAATCAGAGCTATGGTGGGAGGATCTCTTGAGCCCAGCCTGACTAGCCTGGGCAACGTAGTGAGATCCTATCTCAAAACAAAGTTATTAATAAGTAGTTTATTTTTTTCATACTATTTTAAAAATTGCTTTGTGACTGCGTATACTTTTGTGGCACGTGTGATATTTGTAGACCTGTACACAATGTGTAATGATCAAATCAAGTTACTATATTTTTAAAGGAATAAAAATGTATTTCTTTTTGTTACACAGGCTTTAAACTAAGGTATAACAAAACGCTGTTACAGAGAGGTTTTGCAGCCTGCTTGGGGCTCTAGATTGCAATTAACTTAAGTGCAAATTATCGCTATTGTAAGGTTCTAGCAGTTTTCTGTAAAATATTACTTATGATTTTGTTTATCTAGTTATAGTTCTGAGTTGTGAAACCTGAATAGCCTTCCTGAAATTCTACAGGGATCTTTATGGAGAAGCTGTGCACAAGGTAGGAAATGTTGTGATTCAGACCAGGGACAGAAGAGCAGACAGCAGGAAGCACTCAGGAGCTAGAATAGAGCGGTGCATCGGATAGATTCGTCCCAGGATTTGTCTGGGCCCTTGCCTCCTGAACAACCCTCCCCTCCCTAGATACCCAGTTTACACCCTCTCTGATCCATAGTTTGGTGCTTATGGCCCAAAACAGAAACTTTAGCAACTACTAATACATCCACAAGAACCATTTATTTACCAAATGTGTATTTTAAAATTAATTTTTAAAATTTAAATATTTTTATATTTTAGGCCAGGCATGTAGGCTCACATCTGTAATCCAAGCACTCTGTCAGGCCAAGGTGGGTGGACTGCTTGAGCTCACAAGTTCAAGACCAGCTTGAGCAAGAGCAAGACCCTGTCTCTACTAAAAATAGAAAAACTGAGGCAAGAGGATCAATCACTTACCCCAAGAGTTGGAGATTGCTGTGACCTGGTAATCAGGCCCTGGCACTCTACCCAGGGTGACAGCTTGAGATTCTATTAAAAAAAAAAAAAGTTTTTAGTTTTTAATTTATTTTAGATGACAGGGTCTTGCTCTGTTGCCCAGCCTGGAGTGTAGGGGTGTAATTGGAGCTCACTGAAGCCTTAAACTCTTGGACTGAAGTGATCCTCCTGCCTCAGCCTCCCCAGTAGCTAGGACAACAGGCATGTGCCACCATTCCTGGCTAATTTTTATATATTTTTGTGAAGACAGGGTCTCCCTTTATTGGCCAGGCTGTTTTTGAACTCCTAGGCTCCAGCAATCTACCTGTCTCAGCCTCTTGTGCAGCTGGAACTACAGGAGTATAACAGCAACTAATTTTTGCTGATG
This sequence comes from Perodicticus potto, assembly GCA_963574655.1. Classification (NCBI taxonomy): domain Eukaryota; kingdom Metazoa; phylum Chordata; class Mammalia; order Primates; family Lorisidae; genus Perodicticus; species Perodicticus potto. Next base: position 2,141 of record CAUYRH010111390.1, on the reverse strand, counting down.
TTTTTAGAGACAGAGTCTCACTATGTTGCTCAGGCTGAGCTGGAACTCCTGACCTCAAGTGATCTTCCCATCTCTATGCTAAGATTACAGATAGGCGTGAGCCACCAAGCTGGGCTGAAAATATGTATTAATCATTGGTATTATGAGGTACAGAGGAGGACAGAAGATGCATAGGTATACATCTTGCCTCTAGGAGCTTAGTGTTTAGCCAGGAAAATAAGCATAGCCACAAATAACCCGAGTATAAGGTTGCACGGGATCTGTGCCACTTTAAATATTATGAGGTATTTTAATCATCCAGAAAATAACAAAGAACAATATAACAAATACCCATGTACTTACCTCCTAGCTTTGTTTCATTTTAACATTTTTGGCATATTTGCTTCAGTTTTTTTAAAAAAATAAAACATCTCAGATACTTAGCAATAAACAGGAAAGAACTACAGTCATTGAAATACACAACTTATGTGAGTCTCCAAGGAATTATGGTGAATGGATAAAGCTAGTTCTAAAAGGTTATATACTGTATGATTCCATTTACCTGACATTCTTGAAATGATACAATTATAGAAGTAGAAAAAAGGTATGAGCTTTTCTTAGTGGCAGTATCGTAGCCAGTGAGGTTTATCTGATTGAAAACTTTTCCCAGTATCCCACCATGACAACTTGAAATATAATCAGCATTGGCAAGTTTTGACATTCTCCATGGAGACTAAATAAAAAAGGGAAAAACAAAAGGGAAAAAAAGATTCATGGTTGTCAAGGGTTAAGGACGGGTTGGGGGCTGGAGTGAAAAGGCAACATGCTGGATATGATGGAATTGTCTGTGTCTTGGCTGTATCAAGGTCAAGGTACTGTTTGTGATTTTGTAGTATAGTTTTGCAAGTGTTACCCTATAGAAAACTGGGCAAAGGGTACATGGACCTTCTCTGTGTATTTCTTATGACTGCATGTAAATCTATAATGATCTCAAAATAAAAAGTTCAATTAAAAGAAGTCTTAAGTAACATTAGGATTCCCTTGATATTCTCTTCCATTCCTCTGCTTTCCTTTCTATAGGTTACTGCTGTCCTAAATTTATTGCTTTTCATTTTCTTGAAAATTTTAATACCTGTGTTCCATAGATATGTATTACTAAACAATAGCCAGCATTGTTTTATATATTTTAAACTTTAAAACATAGTATCATACCCTAGGTTCTCTTCTAAGATTTGCTTTTTTTCCTTTCACAGTAATATTTGTGGGAATATTCATGTTGATACGTGCATATATAGTTTTTCCATTTTCACTATTCAGAATTTAGTGATACAATTGTGTGATTTTACTATAAGTTATTTATTCACTCTCCTGTTGATGTCATCTGGACTATTCCTAATTTCCTGTTACTACTCACAGTGCTGCTGTGAACATTCTTATCCACATTCCTTGTGTTTGTGTGGAGAAATTTCTTTTTCTTTCTTTCTTTTTTTTGGGGGGGGACAGAGTTTCACTTTGTCACCCTCAGTAGGGTGCTGTGGCCTCATAGCTCACAGCAACTCCATGGAGGGGACACAACAGGTGTCACAGCATGAGTTAGAAGTTTCAGTCCAGTCATGGAGAAAAGCTCTCAGCTCCCTTTCTGTTGGTGGATAGTCTGTGATGGGGGAAACGAGGTTGGGGCTGGACCACTGAGCAGCAGGGAGCTTCTAGTCCTTCAGCAGCGCATACCATGATCACAAGTTCCATTTCAGGGAGTTTAAACTAGAAGCATGTCCAGGAAGAATGGGTGTGGTGGCATCGGGACAGAGAGGGGTCTGGATTAGGAAAGATGATCCTGGAGCCTGTGGCAGTAGCCCGGGTGTGGAGTAGTCCAGCCCCTAAACGGGGTGGGGAGGTATAAAAGAAGGGAGCACTGGGAGAGAGGGTGAAAGAGACTTAATCTGAGCTAGATAAAGAAATCCGGGCTCGGCGCCTGTGGCTCAGGCGGCTAAGGCGCCAGCCACGTACACCTGAGCTGGCGGGTTCGAATCCAGCCCAGCCCGCAAACAACAATGACGGCTGCAACCAAAAAATGGCTGGGCATTGTGGCGGGTGCCTGCAGTCCCAGCTACTTGGGAGGCGGAGGCAGGAGACTCGCTTGAGCCCAGGAATTGGAGGTTGCT
>CAUYRH010111388.1:0-16925 GCA_963574655.1 Perodicticus potto | reverse complement strand
GATAGATAGATAGATAGATAGATAAACAGCAAACTCCTCTGGCATTCTTGAGTTTTCTCAAGTAGGCTCTTTAAGGGGAGACTAGGGTAATCCTAGGGATCTGACTTTGGGCTATTAGAAACTACTATGCATTAATGCTTGTTAAAATATTTATAGGGAAAGGTTGAGAGATTGTGAGAAAAGGTATCTAGAGGAGCCTGGCTAAATTTTGGTCAAGGATAAAATATTTATCAGAGGGCTTGTTGGTCAGTTGTTTCACATAAATAACCGCAGCATAAGCAACTATTTTAATTGGTAAACTACTTCAAGTAAATGGTATGCTTTGTTCCACAGCTCTTATTATAATCCAGGTTGTAATAAATGCTAGAAAACATAAAATGAGTAAGGGGAAAAAGAGAGGCTTGTCAAGGGATGGTCAACAGTACAAAACTTGATCGAATGACATTGGAAGTTAGGGAGTTGGAGCCTCCTCTGGGAAGATCTGGTGGAAATTTATCCCAGTCATTGGAAAAGCACATATCAAAGATCTGAGACAGGTGTGAGCTTGATATTTTAGAGAACAAAGTGACCTAAGTAGATGAAATAAAATGAGCAAAGGGGAGAGTATTATGTCATAAAGTCAGCAGGCAATGAACAGCCAGATCAAAGGCCTCCTTTGTAGACTTGTGCCATGTGTGTCAAATGAAACAAATCCTGCTACTTGGTCAATATTGAATTTTCATTATTATCTGAAGTGATCATTATGAGGTAGCACATCATTCCACAAGATGGATCAATGTGAAACTTTATCCAGCACCAAGTAGCAAAAAAATCAACCTACTCAGATTCTCTCTCTTAGAATGGTGAATCGGGGACCCAAGTGTATTAGTCTACTGTGCTGTATGTATTATGAATCATAATGAGCTATTTTTGTTACCCTCACTCTGTAGGAAGATTAGTATTAGAGTTTATTAAACCCAGAGTGACCAGATGGAGTGCCCCTGCTCAATTTCTGTATACCTTAACAAATTTTTTTCTCACAAAAGGTAATTTAGGCATGCATGTGTCCTCTTTGCAATTTTTTAGATGATCTAATCCAGGCCATCTTGTACAGTCTAGCAGTCTTCCATTCTTTGTTTTTGTGTGTTCACTTTTCTGCTACTGAGTTAGAATAAAATTACTGGGTCAAAGATGTTTAGTTTCCTTATGTTTGTATAGCATACAAAGTGTTTTGATTAGTCAGCTGCATAAGCCTGGGGAAACTACCTATTTAAAGATCCTCTGGATAATCAAGTAAAAAAATATATGGGTAGTTAATTACCTTAGAAGTCTCTCCACATGATGGCTATCAAATGGATTAAGTAAGTCAAGTTATAATAGGTAGGAAAGTATTTTTATATAGGCCAGAGACAGCCTTCTGAAAGTATTTCGAGGAAGGAATGTGTTAACAAGTATTATAGCTAGACTTTTTAAATTATTATTTTTTTAGTTTTTAGAAATATTCTTCTAAAATGACTAAAACATAGTACTATTTTCCCATAAGAAGTGATTTGTTTTTTGAGACAGAGTCTTACTATGTCACCCTCGGTAGAGGGCTGTGGCATCACAGCTCACAGCAACCTCAAACTCTTTGACTTAAGCAATTCTCTTGCCTCAGCCTGCCAAGTAGCTAGGACTACAGGGGCCCGCCACAATGCCTGGCTATTTTTTGTTGTGGTTGGCCTGGGCTGGATTCGAACCCACCAGGTCCTGGGTATGTGGCTGATGTCCTAGCTGCTGATCTAAAGGCACAGAGCCCATAATAAGTGATTTTAATGTGAGAAAGAATATGTGCATCTACAAGCCTGGCAATAGAATTTGATTCTTAATATTTTAAAGTTAATAGTTCAACAGTAAAATATTTTTTTCTCTCTTGACTCTAAATTTTACCACCAATTTGCTATGATTTCTCTGCGCATTTCTTGTTTATTCTGAAGTGTTTTTAAATCCCTTCTAATCATGCAGAGAAAAGTAGTCTAAATAATTACACAGTTTTTTTTTGGTAGAGATATAGTCTCACTTTATCACCCTGGTAGAGTGCCGTGGCATCACACAACTCACAGCAACCTCCAACTCCTGGGCTTAGGGGATTCTCTTGCCTCAGCCTCCCGAATAGCTGGGACTACAGGCGCCCACCACAACACCCGGCTATTTTTCTGTTTTTTGCAGTTCAGCTGAGGCTGAGTTTAAACCTGCCACCTTCTGTATATGGGGCCAGCACCCTACTCGATGAGTCACAGGCACCACCCAATAATTACACATTGTTAATCACTATAAGAAACAGAAAACAACACATCCTAAATATACAATAGGAGAATTTTGAAGTAAATTTTGGTATGTATACTTGACATAATATCATAGTGTAATGCTGAAAAAAAGTTAATATTAAGTTAAGAAATTTGAAAAGAAGGTAAGATAAAATCATAATTACGCAAAAACCTATTAAGTACTAAAGGAATGGAAGTCAATACAATGGAAGTAAATTTAATATTAATGGTGATCATGTTAGGATAACTATGAGTATATGTTTTTCATTCCTCTACAATTGTTTATTTTTTAAAGTTTATATAACTAGTATACATTACTTTTATAATAGAAAGGAACAAAATTTTAATGAACAACTAATATTTCCAAAGTCACTTTTCTTCCTAAGGACAATAATTTTTTATGGATTTTTTTTTAGAGACAGAGTTTTCACTTTATCGCCCACAGTAGAGTGCTGTGGTGTCACGGCTCACAGCATCCTCCAACTCCTGGGCTTAGGCAATTCCCTTGCCTCAGCCTCCCGAGTAGCTGGGACTACAGGCGCCTGCCACAATGCCCAGTTATTTTTTTGTTGCAGTTTGGCCGGGGCGGGTTTGAAACTCTGAACCTGACACCTTCGGTTTATGGGGCCAGTGCCCTGCCTACTGAGCCACAGGCGCTGCCCAGCACAATAATTTTTAATATGACACTCCAGGTCATATATTAGGGCATTCCTATTAGTTGTCATTCCTTGATTCCCTAGGATTATACATGAAACTGTAGGAACAATAAATCAGACTTAATATCTAGAATACAAACACAAGCACACACACATAAATACACACCCTTGAGAATCGTAATTTATTTCATTTTCTATAAATTGAACAACAACAAAAAAAGAAATCTTATTAATTGAAAGATTTGGCAGTTTGTGCCTGTTTAATATAGAACAAAATATATTTTGTTTAAAGTAAGCATAGGAATATACATATATACATATATATGATAATGGACATATTTAACACAATTTTTATCTCTTCTAGTTGAGAATATCTAGCATTTCAAAGGTTGTTACCTTTACTTGCAGAAAGAGAGCAAATGTTTAAGCCTTCTCCACTTTCTTTTGAGTTAATTAAAGTTCTAGGCAAATAACTCTTTTTGTAAATAAATTTTTGTTGCAACACAGTCGCACCTACATGTTTAGGTATTATCTATGGTTGCTTTCATGCTACCAGCAAAGAGTAGAGCAAATATTATAGAAAGACTATGGCCTGCAAGTGGATGGAAAATTACTAAGAGGACACCTAGCAGGTAGAGGTAATTCTTGCTAAACCAAGTCAGCAGGATTCTTTCTAATAGTAGACAAAGTGATAGCCACTAAGGGTGAAGGATGAGGAATTAGATCAGATTTGAGGGTGACCAGATACCAAGGGTGAGGGATTCTCCCTGAACAAACTTAGCAGGATCCTTATTACAACTATACAAATAAGCTAAAGACAAGGATCAAGGATTAAGTCTAGTCAAAAATACGGTTAAGAGGAGCCTGTCTAAAATTTCGTCAAAGACAGAGTCTTTGCCATAATTCTTCCATTAATTTAGAAAAGCTGGTGAGTCAATTTTTGATTCCTAAAATCCTGAGTATATTGTCTGAAGCTGAATTGGAATTTCAGGCTACTTTGTTTGAAAGATACATCCTGGACTGGAAGTCATTCCTGGCATCTTGTTTTGGGTGGAGAGTCACTCACTTATTTTTTTTTTTTATTTAAAAATAAAATTATTTTTTTAAATTGCTCCTATAATTTTTTTCCTTGCTTCTTGTGACACCTCTTTGTTCTCTCTACTGATCTTGATTCTCCCATGGAAACTTTTCAATGAATTTAAAATTCTCTTCTTAGACCTCTGTTGATATATTCCACCTCCATGCTCTGTCCACTTCCTTCTTGGCAAGATTTTGCTAAGAATAATTTGAAACTCTACTGGCTTCTTTGGGAAATTTAAATCTCCTCAAACTTGCTCCTCCATGTCCTCTTCCTTCAAATGACCTCTGTTTATCCTTCTTCCTTTCAACACCTTCAATCTTCTTTTCAGTTCCCTTGAATTATTTAACATACCCCCCTGAACTCTTGCCTACCCCTCTCCACCTCTCTGTCCACCGGTGCATGATTTTTCCCTTCCCATTCCAGTTCCAAAATTCCCTGTAGTCACTTGAAATTTAGGTCTCTTGTTTAACAATGTAAAGGGACTCCAGGATCTCAAAAGCAACTACATATCAGAGCAAAAGTAAATTTAAAAATTTCTTCCATGTATATTGGTACAAAACAATATTACTGAGAAAGTAATTTGTTTCATCTTCCAGCAACACTATTCAGACAGCATTTGAAGTGGAGCAAAATTGAGGCTATTATTTTATATAAATCAGTGAGTTTAGCATAAATGTGTGTATCAGACTCATTGCTAAAGTTTATAGTATATAAGCTATAGTCTCCATTCACATCTGCTTATGTGTGTATGTACATTATGTATATACGGCATTTATGTCTCCAGATAGATTTAACAATTTAATTCATAAAATTTTATAAGAAAAGTCTATTCTGATTGGCTTAGATAGAAATGAGCACTTACATAATTAAATATTTCTTAAACTTCCCAAAATATAGAAACTATCACAAATATTTTTCAAGTCCATGTAATTAAGGCAAATATCGATAAATAACACTACCTTGTATCATTGGTTTAATAAACATGAGTATGAAAGAGCAAGAGTAACTCCATTTTGAAACAAACCACCCACTTTCAGTCTATCAAGGCCAGGAAGGGTGCTCACCCTGCCCACAAGATAGCAGCTGCCCGCTTTCAGTCTATCAAGGCCAAACAGGGTGCTCATCCCACCTTCAAGATAGCAGCCCGAGCAGAAAAACAACTGTGTGATACAAGCCCAACTAACAGGCATAAAAAGTAGCTAAAGTGGCCAATATACTTGCCACAGCCTGAAAATCCCCTACCCCACTTGTAACCACAATAAAACCCCCAGCAACCCAGGGGTCAGGGTCCTCAGCACATGCCTGCTGTGACGGGTAAACTGAGGGCCTAGGCTCGAGCTTAAATAAAGGCTCTTTTGCTTGTGCATCGAGTTTGTCTTCCTGCTGGTCTTTGAGGATTATGTGATCTAGGCACAAAATTTGGGGGCTTGTCCTGAGATCCCCAACACCCCCGAGGACCCAACTCAAAGGGCTGGTAAATGTCTATTCCTTGTGTCATGTGTCGGGTGTCAGGTGTTTCCTGTGAACTTGTCTTAGTGTTTTAGGTAATGGGCTTGGGCCTCAGTCAGACTGGAGTGCCTTGATGTAAAAGTCCGAAATCTGGAGAGCTGGCAGGAGGTCAAGGCAGACGCACTGAGGGCCAGCAGGCCAGGGATAGCAGAAGACATTCCGGATCCTCTGGTAAGGGATTTGACCCCTCTAGATTGGGAAGTGGAATCCCCAAGAGGAGTGGACTCAATCCCTCCGGTATTTTTAGGCAGACATAGCGGGTTGCTCCTACGAAATAGTGTGAGGCCGTCATCCTACTCTCAGTTTTTCCTTCAGACGTGGAGTCCCGGAGGGCTGATTTTTTGTGTGAGCTGTGAATTGTGTGTCCTTGCTGTGTTGATTTGGCTATCTGTGACGGGGCAACTTTGACAAATAATATGGGACAGACTCAGACAACCCCCCAACTCTCTTTCTAGACCACTTCCAAGATTTCAAAAGCAAGGCCCAAAATCTAGGCCTCATGGTCAACAGAAACAAGCTAACCCTTTTTCACAGGAATGAGTGGCCAACCTTCAATGTAGGGTGGCCCCCAGAAGGGACATTCCACCTCCCAATTATTTTTCAGGTTAAGGACATTGTGTACTGACCATGGACTGGCCACCCTGACCAGGTCCCATAAATAACCACCTGGCAGGACTTAGTAGAAGACCCTCCTGCCTGGCTGAATACTATCTTGCCACCAGGATAGGAAAAGTCAGATGCTATTCTCACAGTTCATGAGAAGGAACTTCCCAGGGAACTCCCCAAGGAACTCCCCGGGGAACTCCCCAAATCTTCCACGCTGCTTTACCCTGTTTTGAAGGACAGCATAAATCAGAAGTCTATATGGCCCCCTCCGTACTACCCTCCTGTTAAGCCATCGCAGGTAGAGCAGCCCCACCCAGGAGAAGCGGAGGCTGCAGGAGGAGTGGTGAGCAGCCCACCCTACACTAGATAAAGAGCTCAACAGGAGCAACTGTCACAGAGTGGACAAGTTGCTGACTCCACAGCCTTGCCCCCCACTGGGCTACAGCCCCTCCCAATGAAGATGGGGATCATCCCCTCTATTACTGGCCTTTTGCCACTAGTGACCTGTATAATTGGAAAATGCAAAACCCCAAGTTTTCAGAGAAACCCACAGCCCGTATTGATCTCTTAGATTCTATACTTTTTACTCATCAGCCTACTTGGAATGACTGTCAGTAGCTGCTGCAAATATTGTTTACCACTGAAGAAAGGGAGAGGATCCAGACAGAGACCTGAAAACCAGTTCCGGGCAGGGATGGGAATCCTACTACAAATCAGGCTTTAATAGATAGAGCATTCCCATTGACTCGCCCAAATTGGGACTTCAACACCCCTGAAGGTAAGGAAAGGCTCTGGGTCTACGGCCAGATTCTAATAGGGAAGCTCCAGAAGGCAGTTTGGAAGCCAACCAATTTGGCCAAGGTAGGGAATGTCCAACAAGAAAAAACTAAATACCCAGCAGCCTTCTTAAAGAGGATCGTGGAAGCATTTCGTACTTATACACCCATAGATCCAGAGGCGGAGGAAAATAAAGCTGCCGTTGTAATGGCTTTTGTAAATCAATCAGCTCCTGATATTAAAATAAAGCTCCAAAGAATACATAAATTAGCTGAAAAATCTCTACAAGACCTGCTTGCAGTGGCCAAAAGAGTCTGTAACAATAGATAAACCCCGGAAAAGAGAGAAACTTGGGCTAATCAGAAACAAAACCCAGGACCTCACCAAAATCCTACTCGCCTCTACAGCAAATTCCCCTGAGGGGAAGGAGCACCAACTGAGAAGACTGGCTGCTGGAGGAGGTAAGGAGCCTCCCCGGGGAGATCACCCAAGGCTGTGGAAAGACCAGTGAACATTGGGCTAGAGAGTGCCCTAAAAGGCGAGTTAACAATCCCCCTCCCTGCAACACAGCCCATGTTTAGAATTGGGAGAATTAAGTGATTAAAAAGGTCAGGGTTCAGAGCCCCTCCCTGAACCCAGGGTAACCCTCAGAGTGGAGGGGACTCCAATAGACTTTATGGTAAACACAGGCACCCTACACTCGGTCCTAATCCAGGATCAGGGCAAAATGGCAGCAAAAAAATCCTGGGTGCAAGGAGCTACTAGTATGAAGCAATACTCATGGACTACCTGAAGAACTGTAGACTTGGGCAGGGCCATGTATCCCATGCCTTCATGGTTATTCCAGACTGTCCATACCCCTTGCTAGGCAGAGACTTGCTAACCAAAATAGAGGCACAAATCTCATTCAAATGAGAGGGGACCCAAGTCACAAACGGCCAAGGGCACCCTATCCAAGTGCTGACTATCTGCCTAATGGATGAGTATAGCCTCCAACAGCAACCTCATCAGCTCCCTTCAGAAATATCCACCTGGCTATGCTTGCCCCTGTCCACATGGGCAGAAACAGGAGAGATAAAAGTGGCAGCCCACGTCCCCCCTCACCCGTTGTGATGGAACTCAAGCCCGGGGCAGAACACATATGGGTAAAACAATACCCTATGGCCCCAGAGGCAAAACAAGGCATCCTCCCACATCACCAAGACAAGTTCGAGAATTCTTGGAGACAGCTAGGTTTTTCTGAATATTAGGATCCCTGGCTTCACTGAAATAGCTAAACCTTTGTATGAGTCCACCAAAGAAACTCTGCCCTTCCTCTGGACAGAAGATAGACAGCAAGCTTTTCAGAAATTAAAAACAGCTCTCCTGTCAGCCCCCTCACTGAAACTCCCAGACATAACTAAGCCCTTCCATCTCTATGTAGACGAGCATAAGAGAGTAGCCAAGGGAGTGCTAACTCAGACTTTGGAACCATGGAACAGTCCAGTAGCATACCTGTCCAAGAAACTAGACCCAGTAGCAACTTGCCTACGCATCATAGCTTCCACTGCCTTGTTAGTTAAAGATTGCAGATAAACTTACCTTAGAGCAAGAATTATTGGTAACCATCCCTCATGTCATTGAGGGGGTACTAAAACAGACCCTAGATTGGTGGATAAGCAACGTCCGGCTGGCTCATTACCAAGGCTTATTGCTAAACCCTCCCTGAATCTAGTTCCAACCTAGCAATGCCCTCAACCTTGCTACTCTGCTACTAAACTTAAACACAGACAAACCTCTCCATGACTGCACTGAAATACTAACTCAAATCCATAGCATCCAGCAGGACCTGACCAACCAGCCACTATTAGATGCCAAGGAAACCTGATACACAAACGACATTAGTTTCATAAAAAATGGACACAAAAGTAGAAGAAGTAGTGGCTGCATGTGCAACCTGCCAGCTCACCAATGCAAGAGCTGGCCCTCATAGACAGGGCACCCAATTACGGGGCACAAAACCGGGTGTGTAGTGGGAAGTAGATTTCACTGAAGTCAAACCTGGTAAATATGGCTATAAGTACCTCTTAGTTTTTTCAGATACCTTCTCTGGATGGTTGGAAGCCTTCCCAACCAAACATGAGACAGCCCAGATAGTAACCAAGAATATATTAGAAGACATCCTACCCAGGCATGGCTTCCCCACCCTAATAAGCTCAGACAATGGACCAGCCTTTGTCTCACAGGTAACTCAAGGAGTAGCTATAGCAATTGGGGCAGATTAGAAATTACATTGTGCATACCGCCCCCAGAGTTCAAGTCAAGTTGAAAGAATGGATAGAACATTAAAGAAGACCCTAACTAAATTAACCATGGAGACTGGCAGTGACTGGGTGGCTCTCCTTCCCTATACCCTTTATAGAATTAGAAACTCACCTTATACTTTAGGACTTACCCCCTATGAAATCATATGTGGTACCCCTTCCCCCATCACCCCTAGCTTGCAGTCCGAAATGATAGCAGAGTTAGAAGACCATGACTTACTCCTTTATTTAAAATATCTCCAGCAGGTCCATTCAGACGTCTGGCCCCACCTCAAAGCCATCTAAGAGAGCAATCCAGTTCCAGAACCCCATAAGTATCACCCAGTGATTAGGTATATGTTAAAAGACACCGCCATGAGACCCTGGACCCTCAGTGGAAAGGAACCTACATTGTAGTCCTGGCAACACCCACTGCCCTCAAAGTAGAGAGCATCGCCTCATGGGTTCATCACACTCATGTCAAGCTTCGGTGGGTGCCATACAAGAAGACTTCATCATGCAGTGGAAGATCCAAAGAAACACAAACCACCCGCTAAAGCTCAAGGTGCACAAGGAGCAGCCACCCTGGGATGACTCTGGTACCATTCCTCGCCCTGACTCTCTTAAATTTAGTCATCTCCCTGAGCAGTTGCTACTTCAATCCCCATAGACCCTTTAGCCATACTTGGCTTATTATAAATGCCACCACAGGAGAAGTTATTAATATCACCTCCCAAGTGACCCCCAAAGGCACTTGGTTCCCAGACCTACAGTTTAACCTCTGCCAATTAGCGGCTGGAGCCTGGGAAGTAAGTGATCAAGCAGTGGGAGGAGCTTAGGTTCCTGGCTGCTCACAACCTTCCCAAAGACAGGCATTAAAAGATACTTATTTCTATATTTGCCCTGGAATGGGCAGAGATCAGGACCAAGTTAAAAAAAAAAAGTGCGGGAGACCTCAAGATTTCTACTGCTCTTCATGGGGATGTGAGTCAACCAGTTAGTTCAATTAGAGAATCCCCATCAAAACTGACCTTATTCAAGTCTCCAAAGCCCCTAATCCCTTCCGTGGGGCTACTTTGGACGCTCATGTCACCGTGGTCAGCCTTAGTGCAACCCCTGACCCTTACCTTCACTGAAAAGGGAAAGACAAACCAGGGGTGGGAGACTGGCAAAACATGGGAACTTAGGCTATACCAAACTGAGTATGACAATAAGTTACTGTTTAACATTCAATTAAAAGTAAATCCAGTTGCCTCTGAGCCACCCACAACAGTTAGGTCTAACCCAGTGCTTACTCCTTCCCGTCCTCCCCGGGTCCCTACCGTTCAGTGTCCTAGCTACCTGCCTACAGCCTCCGGCACCCACACACCAATATCTGTCTCTAATCTCTCTGTCAAAAATAGTCTTTCAAAATAAAAGAGGCTTAGGCCTCATATTCCTACAGCAAGGGGGGCTCTGTGTGGCCTTAGGAGAAGAGTGTTGTTTCTATGTTGACACTCAGGAGTGGTCAAGGAATCCACGGCACTAGTCAGAGAGGGCTGCACAACAGAAAACTAGAAAAAGAACAATCTCAGAGCTGGTATAAATCCTTCTTTCACTGATCACCTTGGCTCCCAACTCTAAATATTGCCTTAACCAAACCTTTAACTCTGCTCATTCTCCTCCTCACTGTGGGCCCCTGTGTCATCAACAGGCTTTTAACCTTCATTAAAGAGTGGACAAGAGCAGTGCAATTACTTGCCTTACAAAGCCAGTACAAGCTACTGTCCACAAAAGAAAACTGTGAACCCCCAGCCCCATTGTTGGGTCTGGATAGTCGCAAGACAAGGGGGAGTGAAAGAACAAGAGTAACTCCATTTTATAACAAACCACCAACTTTCAGTCTATCAAGGCCAAGCAGGGTGCTCACCCTGCCCGCAAGATAGCAGCCTGAGCCAAAAAAAGCAACTGTCTGATACAAGCCCAACTAATAGGCGTAAAAAGTATCTAAAGTAGCCAATCATACTTGCCACAGCCTGGAAATCCTCTACCCCACTAGTAACCGCAATAAAACCCCCAGCAACCCAGGCGTCGGGGTCCTCAGCACATTCCCACTGTGACAGGTAAACTGAGGGCCAAAGCTCGAACTTGAATAAAGGCTCTTTTGCTTTTGCATCGAGTTTGTCTCCCTGGTGGTCTTTGGGGATTACGTGATCTGGGCGGAACAAGTATGCATTCTGAATTATCAGCATTAAATATATGAGGGAGAATAAAAGTATCTTCTCTTTCTACCCTTTGAAGTTCTCAGATACAGCCTTGTAAAAAAAAAGGCAGATTAATAAGAGAAAATCAGGGCGGCACCTGTGGCTCAGTGGGTAGCGCACCAGTCCCATATACGGAGGGTGGTGGGTTCAAACCCGGCCCCGGCCAAACTGCAACAACAAAAAAAGCCGGGCGTCGTGGTGAGCACCTGTAGTCCCAGGTACTATGGAGGCTGAAGCAAGAGAATCGCCTAAGCCTAGCAGTTGGAGGTTACTGTGAGCTACGTGACGCCATGGCACTCTACCAAGGATGATAAAGTGAGACTCTGTCTCTACAAAAAAAAAAAGAGAGAGAGAGACAGAGAGAAAATCATAGAATGTAAGTATTATGTGACATGGGAGACTTCACAAGGAAATGAAGAACTGAAGAAATAAGTAAAGTTGAGTGTTTTTATGCTAGGTTTGATGAAGACTAGAAATTTGTGGAAGAGTATAATAGGACAAAGGGTATTATCTAAGTGTAGTAAACTGAAAGAAACTTAGCATGTCTTGTTCATTCAGATTCCTCTTAATTTCTGTTCATCTTCAGAGACAAGGATAATCCTTTTCACCAGATATATGAAGAGTGCTTCTCATATGAGGATTTTTTTTTGATCTGCATTAGGGGAGAAAAGCAAAGGAAGATCATATAGTTTGTCCTGACATTTTTCAAGTTACTTAAGTTTAAAATATTTAGTATGTCAAGGTGCCATATTTTGGGATAGTGTGCTGTAAACTCTCTCAAGAATTACTTGAGGCAGAAGGCAGAGCAAGATGGTAGATCAAGACATCTCCTTGCCAGTCACTCTCAGTGAGACAGAGGACAGAGTATTTTGGCAACCTCTGGCCAGGGGAACCTAAGTAGACACATTGTTCCAGGGGCACAGTGAAGCCGTAGGAGACTCTGGGAACACTGAGAAAGTCTGGAACTGAGGAGGAACAGCACAGATGGCAGGTGACAGGGTACAGGCAGAGGTCAATTGGAGGCCCTCCAAGGGGGATGAATGGAGGTCGGAAAGGGCTATCCTGCAGTTTTTGTTTGGGGAACAGACTGCTCCATGGATTGCTTTGGAGGGGCTCAAGCAGTGTCAGTCAGCAGTGATTTCATGTCAGGTAGGGTGAAGCTCCCATTGGCTTGACTACAGTCCCACTGCCATTGTGGGAAAGCCATGCGGAAGAAAAAGCCCCGTGGAGTCCTGGTGCTCTGCTGTTCCTGTTGAGCTCAGGCAGTCATCCTTGGGGTGAGTTGAGTGCACTGGCCTCTTGGGGAAAACTACTCTGTTATTAGGGAGTACTGTTTGAAAAGAGAACCTCTAACACAAAAATGCCACCCAGTGTCCAGGCAATATACAGTGTATAGCAATTTATATATGTGTGTGTATATACACAGGGTGGACATAAAGTTTGTATGCCATTTACTTTGGTAAAATATTTTAAATTGTACACTAACTTTATGTCCACCCTGTATATGTATGTGTGTGTGTATGTATATATACCCACATACATATTTTCCTCTCTTTTCCTTTTTGCTTTCCCCCCAATTTTTTTTTTACCTTTTTTTTGTTGTTGATGTTGTTTTTTGTTTAGTTTGCTTTGTATGTATATTTATTTTTAAATTTGTACTTCCTTCAATAGCAAGGGCTTCTCTGTTTTGTTTATTAATTTTCAGCCCCTTGTACTGTTTATTTCTTTTTTTATTATTTTTCTCTGTTCTTCTCTCATTTGGTAGAGATTTTTCTACTTTTCTCATCTTATCCATATAATTTCCCATACAACTAAGATCTCCTTTTTTCTTTCAGTTAATATAATTATATTTTTAATTTTCTTTAACCATTTTAATTTATTTTTCTTTTCTCTGAGGGCTAAGAATTATGGCATTGGTTTGGCAGCAGAGGTTATATCATTGGTCGTGAAGGAAGCCATGAGCTCATAGTCCAGGGGGTCCTTCTAGCTTTGGCTTTTGGAAAGACAATATTGGTAGGTATTCACTGAAATATACTATTGAGTGTTTTTTGTATATTTGGCTTAAGTGGGGTCTTGTTTTGTCCAATTTGGTAAGGGGATCCTAACTACAAGAGACCCACACAATCCAGCACACAAAGTCTTGGAGTTGTGGGTGTGGGTCAAACCACCCTGCTGAACACCACCATTTCCCCTATACCTCTCTTTTCCTCTTTCTGTCCTTTGTTTCCATTTATCTTCATTTTTTTCCTTTCACCCACTGCAGGTAATATGGGGACTGAAGACCCTATTCCTGGCTAGGTAAAACAAAACCAGAAAAAGGGAAAAACAGAGAAATAAGCTGAGTAAGGCAGAATGAAAACAGTTTAGGTACAAAGTATTAGGTTACACTGATTGCATTTGTTAGGGAAAGACCCTTTTATAATGGTGTGCTGCACCCACGAGGTGTGCCATAAACTGTGACACCCCATACCCCTTCCACCTCCCCTCTTCTGGCTCCTTCATTCCCTTACTCCAACCCTTTTATTAACTCATCTATTGCCTTCATATTATAATTGAGTAGATTGGATTCTTTCTTCTCTATTCTTATAATAGAGAATGTGTTCCATCTTCATCCAGGTTAATACAAAAGATGTAAAGTCTATATGTTTTTTAATATCTGAATAGTATTACATGGTAAACACATACCACAGCTTGTTAATACACTCCTGGGTTGGTGGACATTTAGGTGGTTTGAACATTTTGGCAATTGTATATTGAGCTGTGATAACCAGTCTAGTGCAAATGTCCTTATGATAAAGTATTTATTTTCTTCTGGGTAGATGCCTGGTATGGGATTACACAATCAAATGTGAGGTCTAATTTGATTTCTTTAGAATTCTCCATATTTCCCTCCAAAAATATTGTATGAGTTTGCAGTTCCCCCATCACTGTAAAAGTTTTCTCTTCTAGCCACATCCACGGCAAGATCTGCAGCTTTGAGACGTTGTTATGTGGGCCATTCTCACTGGGGTTAGGTGATATCTCAGGGTAGTTTTTATTTGCATTTCTCTGATAATTAAGGGATGATGATAATTTTTTCAATTTTTTTTTAGCCATTTATCTGTCTTCTTTAGAGAGGGTTCTATTCATGTCTCTTGCTCTTTGATATATAGGATTGTTGGCTCTTTTGTGTTGATTAATTTGAGTTTTCTGTAGATCCTGGTTATTAAGGTTTTGTCTAATTCATAATATGCAAATACCTTTTCTAATTCTGAAGGTTGTCTCTTTGCTTTGTTGTCTCCTTAGATGTACAGAAGCTTTTCAGTTTCATTAAGTCCCATTTGTTTATTTTTGTTGTTGGAATTGCCACAGGTCTTCTTCATAAAATCTTTCTCCAGGCCAATATCTTAGTGTTTTCCCCACACTTTCTTCAAGGATTTTTATTGTTTCATGTCTTAGAATTGAATCTTTTATCCATTATAAATCAATTTTTGTAACTGGTGAAAGACGTGGGTCCAGGTTCAGTCTTTTACTTGTGGTTATCCAGGTCTCCCAGCACAATTTATTGAATAGAGATTCCTTTCCCCAGTGTGTACTCTTTTTTGGTTTATCAAAGATCAGGTGGCTGTAAGATATTAGTTTGATCTCATGGAATTCATTGAGGGTACAAAAAATTAGGTTATACAGAGGAGGGGCAAGATAGCCAACTGTTGGCAACTTCCAAAAGAGGCTCCTGTCCAAAGAAAAGGATAACATCCAGAAAATGCCTAATTAAGCTAAAGATTGGGACCCCATCTGAGAGAGAAGTGATAACTGCAGGTCACCTCTGCTGAAGTAAGCTGCGACTCTAAGAAAGCATGCTTCAGGTATAAAATTCATGTGAAAGGAAAAGTGTCCGTCCCCTCCCCCAAGAAAGCTATGGGTTTTTTTTTTGCTTTTTTGGTTTTCTTTCTTTTTTCTCTTTGTTTGCTCTACCCAGTTCTCTACAGACGAGTGGTGAACTGTCGACCTCTTGTCTTACCCCATGGGTGAGTGCTCTGGGAAGTGGGGACTACTTCCTCAGAGGGACCCTGCTGGGACTCTGAACACTCTCTTGCTAGGCAGAAAAATTGAACTAAGGTTTTCCCTGTCATTCTGAACTTCCAGTACACCCTTCTCCCCTTACCTGATGAACCAAAAGCCTAAACCCTGCTGAGACTGTGGGAGGAGGTCCTTGAGCAGTGTCACCCAATCTGCTGGATCAAGCACACCGCCGGGCAAGAGACTCTGGGGACCGCACCGAGCATCTACCCCACCCCCCACTGGTTCTGGCCAGGAACTCCAGGAACCACGTGACTATGCACCATGCTGCCAGGCCCCCGCCCACCCCAGCCAGGGACTCCAGGAACTGTGCAACCCCATGCTACGCTGCCTGGCCCCTGCCAGCTATGGCCAGCCAGGGACTCCAAGAAATGCGTGACTCTCATGCCGCACCATGGGGCCCCCGCCCACTCTGACCAAGGATTCCCGGTACTGTATGACTCCATGCTGCCTGGCACCTGCCCACCCTGGCCAGCCAGAGTCTCTGGGAAACATTGTGCTGTGCCACCGGGCCTCTGCCCATTTGGCCAGGGACTCCAGAAGCCGTGTGACCTGGGCCCTCCTTCCGGCATCCTCCCTGCCTCTGTGCAGAGACTTCCACCCAGAAAGAGTCTGGTGGAGCCTCAGGCTCTCTTTCCCAAAGTCACTGGGTGCCAGGCACTACCAGAACCGTGTGCCTCATCCCCTGCCCTGCTGCTGGATCTGTGTGAACCATGCTCCAGAGCTGCTCACACAGCCAGAACTCCCTGGCTGGGGCAGTCCCAAAGCAGCTAAACAGGGTCACTTTCTAAAATTATCCAGCAATAATAGAGTAATCCTGCTGAGGTCTAATCTTGGAGAGACACCTGCCCAACTCCAAGGATGGCCAGAGGCAATGGAGAAAAACAATCATGAGGCAGAATCAATGGAAAAACTCTGGCAACATGAATAATCAGAGTAGATCAACTCCCCGAAGGACTGATTAGGCAGACACAGCACAAGATCTCATGCATAAACAAATGGCTGAGATGTCAGAAATCGAATTCTGAATTTGGATAGCAAATAAGATCAACAGAATGCAGGAAAAGATGGAACTAGAATTTTAAGCAGTAATCCAAAAGATGTCTCAAGAATTCAATGAATTCTAAGACAAAATAACCAAATATTTTGACACATTGACACAAGAATTTGTAGCCCTCCAACATCTGAGAAATACACTAGAATCACTCAGTAACAGAATGGAGCAAGCAGAAGAAAGGATTTCTGACATTGAAGACAAAGCTTTTGAACGCTCCCAAACTTTCAAAGAGGAAGAAAAATGGAGTGAAAAAGTGGATCATTCTCTCAGAGAGCTCTTGGATAATTTGAAAAAAAACAATATTCACCTGAAAACCATAACCTACAAGGGGAAGAATATTGGAATGACTGCAGATCTCTCTGCTAAAAGC
>CAUYRH010111387.1:0-15600 GCA_963574655.1 Perodicticus potto | reverse complement strand
TTCATAATTGCTAAGTCATGGAAAAAGCCCACATGCCCATTGACCCACAAATGGATTAACAAATTGTGGTATATGTACACCATGGAATACTATGCAGCCTGAAAGAAAGATGGAGACTTTACCTCTTTCATGTTTACATGGATGGAGTTGGAACATATTCCTCTATTCTTTTATTTTCTTATAAGATAGTTATAATTCCCACATGAACCTCAGCTTTGGCAGTTTGCCTAGATTTGGTTAATGTAATGAGAATTGAGAGATTTGGCTTCAGATTAGAAACTTTCTATCCCTTCCCTTAGGCATTGCGTTACCTGTTTTAATGTAAGGTAAAACACAGATACAGAAAATACACAAAATAAGAGTACGAGAATAAGACAAAACATCCTTATAAACACAGTCAGATCAAAAATAAGAATTAGACATGGGACTCCAGGCCATGAGGAAGTGGCTGGGGTACAAGCTGTTTGCAAGCTAGAAAGAGTGACCTCACTGGAAACTAATTGTGCTGGCACTTTACACTTGGGCTTCCCTCCTCCACAACTGTGAGGTAATAACCTGTTCTTAAAGCCACCCAAACTATGCCTTTAGTTACAACACTCTGGGCAGACCGACACACTTGGGTACGAAACCAGAGCAGCCTGGATAAGTATATAAGGACACTGAGGGGGACTAGTCATTCTATTTTTCTGGGCTCACTAGCTTTAAGAATGAATTTCTGGAGCTGCTAGAAGCCACTATTACTGGTACACAGAGAAAGCCTGCTAATATATAAATAATATATCAAAGCTGAGTGATGGTGAGAAGAGGGTGAGAAGGGGATGAAGGAGAAGTAGAGACAAAAGCAGAGGTGCTGTTTGAAACTCTGGATGCAGTCATGTCAGAGCCATGACACCCACTGGGCCTCTTAGTTATTTGAGGCAACACATTCCTCTGCCTTCCCTTTTCCTCTCCTTTCTTTAAATGCGGCAATTCTTCTTTCCTGTGTATAATGATTCTGTTTTAGTCAAGTCTTCCTCGTATATTCTTAAAAAGAACGGGAAGTTAAGGCAGGTAATGAGCACACAAAAAAGAGAACCATGGCAGCTCTGTGCAAGGATGAAGTGTTTGGGCTTCATAACATATTCCTCCATGATGTTTAGGATTACTGAATACATGGAGAGATTCCTGAGGGTATAAAAAGTAAGCAAAGATTCTGCTAGAATCAGTTCTGTGTCTATAAAGGATCACTTTTGGTCATTCTCTAAATACGCATCAGCATTATTTATTTAAAGCACTTCAAACCCACTTTTCTTGGCACTCTTGTTAAAGAGAGAAGGCTCCTACGCCAGCATTCTTTTTAAACCACTAATAACCCTCCATACGCTTTTCTACTCTCCTTTGGATAAAGCTACTAAATAATTGCTTTATTTGCATATTTCTATTATATCTGCCTCATTATGGATATTCAATGCACCCTTATTAATATCATCAGCATCAAAAAAGAGGAAAGATCATATAATTTGAGAATAACAAAAACAAATTTACAAAGACCTCTGGTAATTTCCCCTGAATTCCTAAGCCAAACCACCAGTTTTCAGATAATCAATATGGTTTTTAGACCTCTGCAATAGACCAGGAATTATAAAATTCACAAGCAAGTTTGACCATTGTACCAGCTAACATTGAATATATGCCTATTACATGCCTCTGGAGATTTTAGGAGCTTTAAATATTTTTACTCATTTTACTCATAGGAACTCTTACAATGTTCCTATGAGTCAGGGATTACTACGTCTATTTACAGATGAGAATACTGAGGCACAGAACGTGTAAGAGCATTATAGGATCACACGGATGGTATAACTAGGATTTGATTCTCAGCAGCCTAAATATATGGTGAGACCTCAGCCCTAATCCAGTGTATCCTCTCTACTTTATAACTGAAGAAATGAAGACTGGGTGAGAGTAAATGACTAAAAATGGTCATTTGTCTAGATAATGATTAGACTATGATGGAAACTCCAAGTCTCCAGATGTCCCCTTCCAAACTCTCCCTGCTGTGTCTATAATAAACAAAGTTCTCTAAATGAAAAAAATATGAAGTCAATCATCTTGGGACCTAACATCTCTTATCATTTTAAGGCATCTTTGTGATGTTCAGCATGGCTAGCTAGGACCACATTTCCTAGAATTCCTTTTCCTGTGTGTTTCTGGTTCGGATGGAACACAAAGACATTCTTCTCTGAGGTTCAGAGGAAGCCAGACACTATTTTTTGGCCCATATTTGTTGCTCCCAATCTATCAACTGACCTCATTGGCAGAAGGTTACAGCTAGGTCTGACACTCTTCCCCATTTTCTTAGATTGTCCTTTAGCTTCTTTGATTCTTGGGCCAGGAATGTGTACTTTATGATGAAAAGCTCCAGCTTCTTTAGAGCACACATGCCCAAAACTTCACAGGCAATAAGAACTCGCAGAGGTTTCAATTTTTTCTGATTAGGCTCCAGCTTGTTCTAAATCTTCCTGACCTTACATACATTTTCCACTCCTTATAGACACTCCTGTCATTATACAAAGGGCCCCTGTAGAATGTGATCATGGTGGCAGTAATGAAGATTATCCACAAGGTCAGCACACTTGAATTTTTACTCATCCATGTCAATCTGCCTAACGCCACTGCTGAGTGCCTCCTTGCCAACACCAGAAACCAACAGAACACCCCCAATAGGACACGATTCCTGAAGTGATCTTTTCCTAGGTCTGTCATATTGGACCACGACAGGCATGGCACTACGTTCTTACTGGAACAGATATCCCTTTGGGTATTGATTTGCTTTCTTACTTACAGTGCAACTCTAAATCACTGCTTATGGGTTTTAGGATATCTTATTCACTGTATTCCAAATAGCATCACTTCTGACCAAAAAACTCATTTCACAGCAAATAAAGTGCAGCAATACACCCATATCCATGGAATTTACTGGTTTAATCATGTTCTCCATTGTGCTGAAGTAGCTGGTTTGATGGAATGGTGGAATGGCCCATGGATGTCTTAGTTAAGACAGTAGCCCTTCCTATACCACTTTAGAGCAAGCACCCATGCTAGTTAGGACCACATACAGAGGACACGTCCTCCAGATAAAGTTTGCATAGTACATCAACATCTGGTGCATCATGGGGCTTCTCTGATAGCCAGGATTCACATGTCAGGAATCAGCGGGTAGAAACCAGTGGTTCCTCTCAGTGGCGTCACTAGTAACCCACTAAAAGAGTTCTGCTTTCCGTCCTAATGATTTTAGCTTCTGCTAGTCTAGTGGTTTTAATTTCAAAGGAAGAATGCCCCTTCCTGGAGAACAAACAATAATTCTATTAAACCGGAAATGGAGACGGACACCTGGCCATTGTAGGCTCCTCATGTCTCTCAGTCAACAGGAAAGAAGAGAGTTGCTGTACAGCCTGGAGCAATTTATCTTAACCGTCACAAAGAAATGGGGTGGCCACTGCACAGTAGAGGAAAAGGAACATGCCTGTGATGCAGGAGGGACATGTCTTGCTGCAGAAGATATACTCAGGACCTGCAGTTGAAATAGATGGAAATAGCAGCCTAATTCTGGCAGGTCTGACAAAAACCCAGAGCCTTCAGTAAGGAATAGAAGAAAGTAGCTAAAAATACCAGTTATGACCACATGACTCTGTACAGAAAGAAAGCACATAATAGTTATGAGCATTTATCCCTTATTTTGATATAAATATGTTTGTGTAATCATTAACCAAATATTATTTTCTCTCTCTCTCTCTCATTTCCTTTTCAAACATGCACACCAGATGTATCAACAGTAATTAAATTTATGTCTCAGTGTCTTCATTTATAAGGTAATCCAACTTGAGTTATGAATTAGGAAAAAAATGAACATCATCTAAAGATCAAAAAAGGACTTTGTACCCTATTAGGTGGAAAAGAGAGCCTACTTTTCATCACATATCATGTTAGGTGGGAGTTTTACTTTGCCATTATCTTTTCTTTGTAGGCTAAGTATGATTTTAGGGATAATTATGGGTGCCAGGGAGATAGAGAATCAATTGTGTTGGCTATGCAATGTGTCAATCTTCCTCTGCTGAGTGACATTTCTCTGAACCTCCTTCCCTGCACAGCCCCACTTAGGATGGGCCAAGTGAGATTCTTGTAGGCAATTTGGAGGGTAGAAGTAAAGTGACAGCTCTTGTTGTTGGTCTGACTATAAGTTATTTGCGTGAGGCAGGAGGAGGGCCTATGACTGGTGCACTTTGCCTTAGCTATTCCTTCAGTTTTTCTGATGCTGGTGGAAGATATTTGTTTTTAGCTCCACAGGGAACTGATTCAGCTTCTTCAGGGCTCCTATACCACCAGGGTCAGAGGCGACAAGAAAGAGCATGCCCTTTGGTTTATCCTTACATGGCTCCAGCTTGTGCTTGTGATTTCTGGGTAGTTTTTGATTATTTCCACTTCACATTCATCCTCCCTTTCCAACTTCCTTCCCTGTGGCATCAAGCTCTGAATCAGTTCAGATGAAAATCAAACACCAGTCCATTGAACAGACTACTTAACCAACTCCCCACACTTTTATTAGGTCAAATCAAGTAACAAATACATATATCTACCTATCTGCCTGTCCATCCATTTACCAACCTGTTTATCTACCCATCCATCCATCTACCCATTGTGTTAAAATTACAAACGATGTAAATTTGTTTAAGCCAGTGTAGTAAACACATGTGAACACATAATCATATGTAAATGTATATTCAATGAACTATCATTATTTTAATAGCATATATTTCACAATACCTCTTTTCCTGTGCTCTGAGCAATTATCTGAAATACATATTATTATTAAGTGCATTTCACAAAAAGAGGAAACTGAGGCCTAGAATTGCTAATTTTTTCTCCAAATCACATAACTGGTAAATGGCAGGACACGTTGACTATAAGGCATTTAATTCCATAGCTGCTCATTTGAGTTCAAAATGCTACATTATTACTCAGAGTAAATTAATGAGTTTTGCTGTGAGAATCAAATATACCATTACACAGAACCTCAAGTTTATAGGTCTTCAATATGTATGCTTAGAAAAACTTAGCTGTTGGTGTTATGGTTATCATTATTAATATTTTTATCTGACAGCTCTCAGTATGATTGTTCCATAATTAGCTTTATGGGTCTTGTCACATCTATCCAGTGATACTGTAAATCCAGCATCCCAGAAGGCCACCAATATGTAGCAGATCAATTATTTAGATTTAGACTGGCTGGGATCCACCAAATGCCAATTGTGTATTCTCAAGAAAATTAAGTTTTGAAACCTTTAGTTCCCTTACCTAATCTGGGCATAATAGTCCTTGTTTTCTTACATGCTATTGCTTGAGTTTCAGTCTAAAAGCAATGGAAAGCTACTAACGTGTTTTAAGGAGGAGAAATTCTGGTTGCTCTTTTAAAGGATTTCTCTGTCTTCTATGTAAACCGTGGAAGATTGGGGGATAAATGGAAATGAGAAAAGTAATTATCAGGTTATGACATGTTTGGGGAGGATGTGGTCTCATCTTTTACTATGGTAGTTTCAGTGGAATTACATTTTAGTGGTAGAGTTCATATGACTTAGGTGTAAATGAAGAGTAAGTGGGAGAATTTAAGAAAGCTCCAAGGTTCTGAATTGAGCAATGGGGTCAATGAAGTCGCTATAAACTGAGGAGGGAAATTCGAGAGAAGGAGCCCCTTCTGGCAGTGGTGAGAGTGGTACACAGAAATAAACTTTCTCACTTACCCTCTAATGCTCCCTAGAGTATGAATTTCATTTCTCTGTTTTATTTTTTATGAACATCTATATTTTTCAGGTCTAGAAGTCTAGCAGAACAGGCTAGTAGAATGTTATAGAAGGAACATTTTAATAGCAGCTCATATATTTACAGCTAGAATTCTTTTTATCCGATATCTATCTTTAAAAATAACGGTACCAATATTGGTCTCTAATTTATTATCAATTTCTTTTGTTATCTAAATGGAAGCATTTCTACAGCAACCAAGTTTAGTCGTTTTGACTATTACCCCTCGTAAAGAGAGCTTTGACACTTTTCTATGTGAAGGAATGATTCACAGGCTGTATGTTAATTTCACTTGTCTTCAGCTTCCATTTGAGTTGCTGCATGAAATCTAGGCTAGAGTACTTATATCTCATTCCTAGGTACTTTCTCACTCCTCCAGACTGTCTTGCAAATCCTGCTGGTTGCCCTAAAAAATGCAAGTGCTTGGGTCATCCCTATGCTTGCAAATAAAATGAATGTCTGTTGCCTACAGAGAAATATCTAAGTCCTTCCATCTATTTCAGAAATAGTAAGCAGTATGGAATGAAATGAACACATAGGAATTAGTGGGGAAAAAAATCAGACTCAAAATGAAATCCATGGATATTATTTTGCATATTCCTTGAGTCCCCTGTCAGGAAATAAATATGACTAGAGATGTACAACATTGAGGATAAAGCATGGAATATTACACTACCTATAAAAATCCAGATGTACATTTATTTTAGCATTTAATTCTAAACTTAGCATTTACTTCTTAAATAACTATTGGTTTATGGTTTTCTTGATGAAACTGTGAGCATCTTGATGCCAATAACTCTGATATGTAATTTTATATACACTCTTCCTGGATATAATAGATGTTCATGAAGCATTTGTTGATGGGATAAAGTACAGATTGATACCTGATAGTATTACAAGTTTTACATATTCAATTACTGCTGCCGACACGTCAGGAGCACAAAACAGTTTGTAATTGCCAGGATGATGTTGTTATTTGCCATTTGTTAAATGGAGCACTACCTTGGCTTAGAATCTCTTACACTGTTTTCTGTAGGGTGATAGGAACACTTGGAGTATTGTAAATGGGTAAATTTGCTCCTGGGTATAACCCTTCCTGGGTCATTCAGGTGTAGGTTAAAAAGAAAAATGGCTATATTGCCGGTACAAGGTATATTCATTTGGCAGCCCAATACTGAGCTCATTGTACTGAATGCAAAAGCTGCAGGCAATAGCCTTGAGTCCAGGCTTCCAGGGAACCCTCTACCTCTTGCTTCTTGCTCTTGACCTAACATCTATTGTAGAAGGTGAAGCAGGAGTTCATGTTCCTGGCTCCTTCAAATCTGGAATTATAGCCCAACTCCCAGTCAGGCTGTCAATTACTGCTAATTTAGAGAGTTAAGAGAAAGGGTTTTATGGCCTCTTGAAGCATTCAAAAAAGAATTAGGATGAATAGGAGCTTGGGAAATGCTATTCATATGCATGTTTTGCTTTGCCTTTAGTTAATTTTCTAAAGTTCTCTGATGTGTAAAATCTGCTATCACATTAATAGCTAAAGGAAAAATATTAAAGGGCATTTGGTCTTCACAATCCAATATTCCAGTTTGTGGGTAAACTGTAACACTCCTTAAAATGAAGCCTCCAGAGCAGAAAGTCTCAAACTTCAGTGTATGTTTGAATCATAGGCAGAGCTTGTTGAAAGCACAGATTGTTGAGTTCTTTACCCAGAGTTTCTGGCTCAGTAGGTCCAGAATAGGGCCTGACAATTTGTATTTCAAGCAAGTTCCCAGGTGAAACTGATTGTACTGATCTGAGGCTCACAAATTTAGAAACCACTGCTACAAACATCTCCTGAGCCTTTTAGTTTTAAGAGCATGTTGTTCATCAGTTGATAAAAACGCTGAAAATATACTTTAACCATAAAACAAACTCACCAATAACTATGTGAAAATGATGTGGGATTCAATACATGGAAGATTTTATTACAGGAACTAAATCCATAGGCCGAAATTGTCTTTTCAGTGTCCACACAGGTTGTAGAAGAAAATGAGGAGGAAATAGATGATAAGCATGCCTGACATTAAAGAAAAGCTAATCCGTGCCTAATGCGATGGAGAATTTGTTTAAAGAACAATTCCTGGGCATGGTGGTCTGACCCTTCCGTGAGCCAAGGTCACACACCCCTTAGCTGTTGGCTGAAAACGTGCAAATGAAGTACAGCAGATGATAATAGAGGCAGATATCATGTAAAATAGTGACATACCCTCCACCATTCTTGGAGTTAAAGGACAAAGGTTTGGGCCTAAACTTTTTCTAAGTTTCTTTGTAGTTCTTTCCTACATATCCATTTTCCCACCTGGAGAAACAAACCGAGTTCTTGTATTACAAGTTATTTGGATAAGTAACCTGATTTTAAGATATGATATACCTGAAGTATTGAAACAAGATACTGTAATGTATACACTAGCTCTCAGCTGGGGAATTTTTGCCCCTCCAGAGAACATTTGGCCGTGTCTGGAGACATTTTTGATCATTACTGCTGGGGAGATCTTGCTGCATCTGGTGGGTAGAGGACAGAGATGCCACCAAAAGTTCTACTGTGCCCAGGACAGCCCCTCGGGACAAAGAATTATCTAGCTCAAAATGCCAATAATGCCAAAATTGGGAAACCTTGGTTTATAATCAGGAAATGAATAAAGAGAATCCATGCCTACCCATGATTCACCAACTCGGGTGTGAAAGAAATGTGATTAGGACTTAGCATAGGGTCAGAGAATTTCTCCAGAAATTGATTCCAACCTTGTGGTTATTGTCAAGGTGTCCTGCAGCCTTACCTATAAAATAAATACCCTAGAATATTAAATTCTCATGGAACATACAGTGTTTTTTAACTGATTCTTTTGTTTTATTCATTTTAATAGTTATCAATTGTTATCAAGTATGAAAAGACTCCATTTGGCTCTTATTACATCCGGTTGGTGACAATACTGACAGCTGTCCTCCTGATGGTGCTCCTGGGACTGACAGACAAAAATCCACAAAAGCAATCTTTCCATATTTTACCCAAGGAATTAATGTCCGGTTGTATTTTGTAATAACGTTGGCATATTAAAAATTTATAAACACAAATTGCTCAAATGAAAGAATTTTGAATAGACTTTTCAACAGAGGGTTTTTTTTTTTCTTTTGCATGCTTCAGTGATTGTGATTCTTTTTATCAGTCAAAGTAAAAGTAAATCAATATTTATGTCATCCAAGAAATCTGACTAATGCTAGGAATTACTGAATAGGCAATTACATTTCATATGAAAAATTTAACAACATAGTGGTATAATGCAGGAAGCAAATGAAGTAGCAATACAGTAAAACCAAGTGCATTTCAAAGAGCCTATTGATTTGAAGCCTTTCCACAATCCGTTTTCAAAACCTGCTTTTGATATTCATAAATTCAAATTAAATAATAGGATAGATGAAAGAAATAAAAAATGCCTTAACGGTATCATTTTCAACATATTATTCTGGAGTAGTTTATGACTACAAACAGAGTGGCTGCTTCATCTACTTTAACAGTGAATTTCAGGAAATAAGGTTTAAAAGTATGTTCATGAGGAAATAGGTCAAGTTCATTCAGTGCTTAACATGTTATAAGTAAAGAAGTTTTTTTGAAATAAAACCATACATCTTTCTCTCTTACTTTAAATTCTAACATACATTTATTAATTCAGTCCCTTTCCTATTGTAGATAAAGAGTATGATTCAATAAAGTAACTTTTATTAGAATTTATGTACTTGTTGAGTAATAATAGCCAAATTAGTATTAATTGTTTCTATATATTTAGTATAGGACCTAGAATCCCAACGTAACAAATAAACTCTGCTGATTCACAGAACACTCTGTCATGACCTATAGAAACTGTATTAAAGGGCCGTGGCATTAGGAAAGTTGAGAACCACTACTCTAAATGATTTCATTTATTCATAAATTCATATATTTCTATATTTGTGTATAAATCAAGATTTAATTCTACACGTTGATCCTTCTAAGATCTCAAGTCATATTTTGTTATCAGGAAGAAAATGTATGATAAGTGGTACTTTATTTATGCATCCATTCCATCAGTAACAATTTCTTCAGCATTTTGTTTTAGTCTTTGCTAGGGGCTTTTCTGGGTATGTAAATCACCAATTTCATGGTTTAACCACAATGCTCCTAATTTTAGCACTGAAACTTCCATGTCTCAGAAACCTACCAGTCATGGGCAAACACAGAAAGTTGATTATTTTACTAGGCACTTGATTCTTGTTTTATTAAGATCAACTTCATAATGGGTTTTACTTGGAAACAGTAAAGTGAATTTTCCAAAGAGAAAAGAGCATGAATTTTGGAGTCAGTCTCAACAAGTTTCAAATCTCTGAGCTCTTCATGTATTAGCTCTGTGACCTTAGACAATTAAATCTCTCAAAGCTTTCTGTCTTAAATGTAAAAGGAGATAATAAAGCTCAGCCTTCACGGCTGTTATAAGAATTGCTATATATATATATAATGTAGTACATAAGATACAAAAAGAGTTTAGAGTCAAATATACATGCTGACTCTATAAATAATAGCATCATCATCAGAATTCAAAATATCAAAACAGTATAAATTCGTTCACTGATTTTATGTGTCGAAATAATACATATGTTAAATACATCAGGCCTTTTGAAAGGAGAAACTTATAAAGACATTTATATGTATAACCTTTTATCCCACTTGATCATAAAGTCAAAGGATTTATAATTCAATGGGCAGAGCAGGAGGGAAAAAATCATATATAAATGTAAGTATACAAAACAAAAGCCATTCCAAATACATTGATCCAAATAATCCTGCAACTGAGTTCTAGGAAAGCTTCCAACACAATTCTCCTTAAACCTTTGGTTCTAAAAATCAAGAAAGTGACACAGGAATTACACCTGACTCAAAGTCACAGATTCTGAGCTTGTAGTCTCAGGTTATTTATTCTGTTCATATCCTCTGTATTTATTTATGTTTTCTCTAGCCTCCAAACCTTCAGTTTTCTGTAAGGAAATTGTCACAAGTAGGTTTTTGTATTCTACCCAGGGAATCCATGTCCTACTGATTCCAGGTTTATTCTTTTTCTAAATCTCCTAACCTTTCTTCTCCTCCACACATCTGAAATTATCATGAATTCACAGAAAAATACAGAGGCACAATAAATGGCAGGCTTGGTAATGGAACAGTTGAGCATTCATTACAAAGTCAGATGAGTTCTTTGTCATTTAAGGAGACAGGAGAGACTGACATTAAAATACAGTTCATTAAAAGTGAATTTTAGCTTGGCCATTTACGGTGCCAAAACATCTGGAGAGTATTTTAATTTACAGCAGAGCGCCTTCGAAACTATTTGAACTCCTAACTAAACACAAGGGAACTGGTATGTAAAAGGCTTTGGGTTTTGTACTGAAGTGACATATCTATTTATTTTTCAGAACTCTGCCATATATCAGCCTAAGTACCCTTCAACACAAACTCAGTTATGTTTTTTTTAAAGTGTTATTTTCTCCTTGTTCTTCAATTTTTATTTTATCATTTTACTGGAATACTTATTGACAAATAGTTCAGGAAAATAAGTGATTAGCAAGCTAAAGTAAAACTTTCCCCCTACAGATTCATCCTTATCTAAATAAAAAGATGGAGAAACAGTGCTGAGCAAGGGTGCGTGAGACAAAGGTACGAGTAAATTCAGTACGACAGATGAGAGCCGCCCGGCCACCGTCCCTTCCTGCCCTTGCAGAACTAATACATCTCAGGAGCTACCAACAACATTCACATTTTCCTTTCCAGCATTTGAGTTGGGGCTGTTTATTTACATGATGATTTATAACATCACTGGCCTTCACAATTTTTATCTTTTCTAATATACTTTTGGATAGTGAAGTGGCAGCTCCCTCAAAATGGAAGTGAATCTTATAGTCAGCTCTAGGGAGTGTGCAAGTCAGGGGTGAGATAAATGCCAGTTCCTATGAAGAAAATCACTTAGGACCAAAGCATAAGGACCAAAAGCTCTTTGACTTCCAATGTCTAATGACTTAGAATATATATAGTCTTTATTCCCTTAATAGCTCTCTTTTATCAGGAAAAAAAAAAAAGGGCAAAAGACCACAATAAGACCTGGTTAATAGATTTAGTACTCCACTTCAAAATGTATTTTAATTGTAAAGATGTACCAATTAAGAAAAATATATCTTTTCTCTGTTTTCTCTCACTGTGTTACTCAAACCTCTATAAATCTCTGATTTTTGTCTAATGTGGATTAAAGCATATGCCTCCCTCCCCAACTCCAGATAGTTTACATGTTATTAAATGGCAGATACTTCGTGACTTCAGAAGTTTCCAGAATGCCACACTGAGGGCCTCAGCAAGCCAGGCCCTTGACACACGCATGAGATCAGGCATTCTTAGTGTCTTGGTAAGATTAGTACATAGATCACCATGGGAATGAGTCAAGCAACATTCGTGCTTCCTATTTTATGTGTAGTGTAATTCACATTATGGTTGAAAGGAGTTTTTGTAGGCATATGCCTCCCCCCAGTTTCTTTGTTTATAAACGTTTTGGAATTCATCATCTACTGTCAAGTCTACTGACTCACCGTGTTCCATTCATTCACTCACTTACATTCATTTAACAAATACCCGTTGCCCCGCATGGATTTACACAGCAAGTATAAGTAAGTATGCCTTATTCACAAGCATATCTTACAAATACAGTAACCAACAGAATCCAGATTTCCATACAGGTCTGTCTAAAACCTGGTTGCTTTAAACTGTTCCTTTTTTCTTTGTTTTTAATTTTGTCATTGCTAACTTTGAGCTAATTTCAGTGTGTTAATCTATATATTGTGTCAAATGCTTATTTTGACAGTGGCAACTGAAATATTTGTATTTTTCTTGCTTCTCCTTTTCTTTTATTTCAAATTCTTCCCTCTCTAATCACTTTTCAATGCTAAAGAAGACACAATCTGATTATAAAACATTTATAACTATAATCATCAGTATTGTATTATTTTTTATTGCTGTTGTTATCTATAGACTGAACGGATGTCCACCTGGTACACGCCTTATGTGAGCAGATGGTTTGGTTATGCCTGCCATCAATTCTTATTTTCTGCTGCCTGTCCTGTACCATTTGCCATAGCACCCTCATATCTCATGCAAAGCCTCATGTTCAGACTGTCCAAGAGGAGATAAGACCATCCTAATTTCCCATGGCCAATGTGTCAGTCAAAGACCAGATATAACAGAACCCTAAGATGTTCTGAAAACTGAATTTCTTTACCTCTCTTCTAATATTTTCAAGGTCCCTTGGTCATAGATTTTGGGTATTTTTGGCTTCTACGTTAGGGAACATAACATAGAGCAGAAACTGGGCCAGGAAAAAAAAAAGGGAAAGACTAAATAAAAAGCCCTAGCAAAATTCAGCATTGGTATATTTGAGAGCTATAAATTTTTACATCTGAAACCTCAGTGTGGGGGTCCGAATTATGGTAGACTTTTCCACTTAAACTTTGTGATGATAAGGATGGATTTAAAGATTTACAAGTTGGTTTGGAGGAAAAGCATTAGAAAATGTCTTCATGAGTCAGAGAGAAAAAAAATCACTTAGTATCAAAGTACCAAGATAAAGCTGTTTGACTTTGGATGCCTATTGACTAGTAAAATATAAACTTTCCCCTTCATATATCTCTTTTACCAGAAAAAAATAAAACAAAATTATAGGAAACCATTCCCCCCACACACTTTGCTTTGGTGATCACTCCAACCCCCTCTGAATACGTATCTATTGCATCTATCTCATGTGGATATATGTTGACAGTTGTATATAAATGGAATCATTTCACACATGGTGTTTGTACATGAATATGAGATCAGAAGATATTTTTTCTGCAACCCGCCTTTCCCATGCAGTCATTTACTATCAAATATTTCTTGTGGGGATAAATAGTATTAGAATACATGAAAAAATTAAAAGGTATCATTTACCTAAATGAAGTGCGGGTTGGGATACTCTGCCTTGATTAGAAGGCTTGCATTCTTTCTCATATCTGTTTCCTCCTGGTTTCAAGATGGTTGCTGCAAATCCAGATACTATGGCCATGTTCACAGCAGGAATGGGCAAGAAAAGAGGGGCAGGCATTCTTTACTGATGTGCCAGGAAAGCCACTCTACTTCCTCCAGCAGACTTTCTGCTAAGCCTCATGAACCTCAGCTAGAGGTGCCAAACCACTTTTAGTTGTAAGAGAGAATGTCAAACCAAGGAATGGAGTTCTTATCAATCATTACTCACCATCCTCCATAAGGAATCATAGCAGGTACTCAAACAACGTAGAAAGAGCAAATAGATCTGAATGGGCAAAGGGTGGTGTCTGCCACACAAAGTTAAAGTATTTAAATAGTCTCTTATTTGAGCATTTTGGTGAATACAAACTTTCTTTGCCACAATACCACACACTGGCAGAAAAGAGTTAATGTTATCTGCCTGACCTACATGAGCTCAGACAGTATAAACAACACTTGACTAATGTGTTTTAATGGATAGACTAGTGCTTATTTGCATGTTGGCATTATAAAATGTAAGGGCTTTTTAATTCAAAACCTGAGGCACTAGAGTGGGGCAAAAGACATTGAACTTATTAAATGTTGAATTTAATATTTTAGAAAATAATCGTAGTGAACTCTGTGGAATTACTTATTGATATTTACTTAATGTGATTTCACAGTGTGTATATATTATGAATAAATGTATATTTCCACGATATTATATTGTATTTGGGATGCCACATATACTGAGCTATCTTTTGCATTCATATTTTATTTTTATCACAGGCAATTTTTCATATTGCCCTATTATCATAGGAATACTTCCTACAGAGAAAATCTGTTTAAGCCATTATGCTAAATGTATGGTAACTACTATATCTTACATTATGTTTTGCTGTATGATTTTTCTTATCTAGTAGGAAAACAAAGGATGAATTATGTCCTCTTTATGTAATGTTTACTTTAAATTCTATATAGTGCAATGTATTTATTTCCTTGAACTGTGTTTTGTTCCTCTTATTCTCAAACATAGTAAATATTTGCACTCATAGGAGGCCTGCAGCTTCCAAGCGCTCAACAGTGACTACATAAAGTGATGAAATGATAGAGAAAGAACAAAATTTACCACTGTCCTCCATGCAAATGCAATACACAGAACAGATTTTGATTTATATTTCTATTATGTGAAATTAGGATTTCATTTCAGGCTTTTCACACTTTCAAGGAGCTACTACTTATCAAGGCAGAGTCATGGGGTTTCCCAAGCAGCTGTGTGCCTTTAAAACCATATGAAGTCCAGCTGTGACTGCAGAGCCAAATGTTTTAGGATAAAGAAAAACTTTCCGAATTTCATGTCTGAGACCTATGCTTAAACTCAGCAAATTTTGTGAAATACTGGAAATGATGACTCAGCTTATTGCATTCATGCTTTGCAGGCAAAATTGACCTCTGAAAAATCATAAAGGCTAAAAATGCCAAATATAATGATAACTTACAAATCAAACTTAGAAAACCCTCTTTGTTCATGAATATGAGATTAGAAGTTTTTTTTTTTTTTTAATTATTTTTTATTGAGTCATAACTGTGTACAATGATTCAAGCTTGGAGTACAGTGTGCGGGCTTCCCATACAATCAGAGATATTTTTATCCACCTGATTAATGTAACATTCATGATATTTTCTCA